>JAOVVB010278647.1:0-32748 GCA_028570985.1 Heterobranchus longifilis | reverse complement strand
ATGTGGCACAGGGACATTGCATGGCATTAACGAACATATAAGAGGGATAGAATGCCACAATTAAAGTCAAATAAGCCAAGCCTACACCTGCTGGTCGGTCATGATAGTTTGGGCTGAAAGTGCACGAGGGTAGGTGCGTTTCTTAATTAACCACCTGCACCTCCTCTGCAGTGCGCGCGCTCCCCCGCGCACTGCAGAGCCCTGTAACACGCTCACCTAAATTGAATGCAGCTGTCATTAATTACACCTGTGCTTTTCCTGCTTTGGCAAAATGTCTGCTGTGAAAAGAGTCTATTATCAGGAAAAACACCCTGTCTCACATTGAAATAACATCCAATGAGCTCAGAATAAACTCTGCACTTTTCTTAAAGTCTTGTAAAGATGACAGTGGTGTGTCATCTGAAGAAACTAAACTTTATAAGCACGAGGAAGGGAGTCATTGGTCAAGAGGAGTTGAGGAAGATAATTTCACCGTTAGCTCGATGAAAGGGCTCGTGCGCGAGGCAGGGAAGCAGATAATTGCTGATAAATTAACATTTAAAGTGAATTATTGAAGAAATGAACTTACAGTCAGGTGCTGGAAGGCAGGCAGATGCAGGTACAGCTACAAGTGGCCAGAAATCAGCGACGTGAAACAACAACGTCGCGTGAAAGTCGGCCAAACAGAGCGCGCGTGCAACTGTAGCGATATATATGTGCATCTGCACCAATGAGAAGCACGTGTGGTGCAGGTGGGCGGAGTCAGGCCTCTGCAGTTGATCAATGAAAGTGGAAACAGGTGAGGAGGTCAATCCAACATGAGATCTCCTTTATATCACATTTACATCTCCTGGACTAAAAATGAGCAGTAGTTCAAAATCAAAGAGAGATGTTGTCCATTTTCTCATTGTCACTCGGAGAAATATATAATATATATAAATGGTTCAGTCTCACAGTGATCACTTTGGAGGATGAAAAATGACTTAAGTCCCAAATAAATGTATAAATACAGGAGTAAATAAATACATACATTTAAAAAATCTCTCTTTCACATAGAAAACACAAGATGGCGCCAGCGCCTTGATGACGCCAGACTCAATTAAATATTTTCAGAGTTTCACTATATATATCTGAGTTTCACTCCATATATTCAGAGTTTACTCAATATATCCAGACTTCAATCAATATATTCAGACTTTCACTCCATATATTCTGACTTCAATCAATATATTCAGAGTTGCGTTTTCGAGCATGCTAAAGCCCTCAAAAATGCGATTCATTTGAAAGAATAATAATAATATGAATGATTAATTCTATGCTACTTTAAACTTCAACCCCACTACATGTCAGTCAGGGAAATATTGCACTTATTAATCCACTGCATTTATCTGTCAGCTTCAGTCACTTTGCAGTTTCAGACATTATTTCATTAAAATTATATATATGATCAACAAATAAAATATTATGTATTTTTATAGCTCACACTACAAGATACAAAACAGTAAACATCTTGACAAGAACATTAAAATGCTGCTTCCACATTAATGTATTATTATTATTATTATTATTATTATTATTATTATAATCCATTAATATGATGTATAGCCTTCCATAATAATCCAACTCTCTGAAAGGTATAACACATACTACTTTAAGTATATTATGCTGATAAATAATACTTCTGTACTTTCACTCAAGTACATTTTTGCAGGACTTTTCTTAATTATATGACAATTGCTTCTAAAGTTGATTTTGAACCGACAGCATGTTTCAGACGTCCATCACAAAATTATGCATTACTTCTGTAAAACATGGTTAATTACATTCATATGTTCTATATCTGTGATAGATATTGACAGTGCTTTTTAACACTAGAGCACTACCCCTCCCAAAAACCCAGTCACTATATACATAGGCCTACTGTATTTGTATTGTATTGTATTGTATTGTATTGTACGCACGCACGCACGCACGCACGCACGCACGCACGCACGCACGCACTTATACACATATGGCAGTGGGATCTGCATGACCACAAACAATGAGGAAATTAAGCCAGTTTCAAAAACACACACAAAGGTCAATACCAACACATTACCCCCCAAACTACAAGATTGTAGCCTACTGTAGCCTGCATACTGAAATCACAATCAAAATCCTCATATTTCTTCAGTATCGGGGGCATCTTCCCCCTTTTTACCCTGTACATTATAGTGTGCTGCTGTAATAATAACTGCACACATTGCAACAACTGTTTACATGTATCACAGCTCATGTCTGATCTATAATTTGCCCACTAGATGCCACCCTCGCTTCATGTTATCCCGCTGTACAGCTCTCACCAGGGAGGTTATGGAAGATGTTGGTCTGCAGATGGTTGTGGCTTCAGTAGGTTGGTGGTTAATCTGTGAAGTTCTGTCTACTGTGTGTGTGTGTGTGCGTGTGTGTGTGTGTGTGTGTGTGTGTGTGCGTGTGTGTGCGTGTGCATGTGTGTGCACGTTTGTAAACAACCCTTTGTGCACAGGGTTAACGGCACGGTCGAGTTGGGATCACACCGCGTGCAGCTGGTTAATGGCATATACAGAGTTGAGTTCCGGAGAGTGGAGAAAGTAATCAGGGCCAGTTGCCAGGCGGTTGCCTCCTCTGAGGGGCCACACCACTGGTCCCAGGTGTCTGCAAGGCCTGATATTACTGCAGGGCAATGAGCTGCAGCCAGTTGGGGGTGAATACACACACACACATGCACACGCACACACGCACACACACACACACACACACACACGCACGCACACACTCAAGCTTAGACTGAAAGGCAGCAAGATACAGAGCCCAGTCGGCAGAATAAACTGTTGGCACTGTGTGCATTTCTTCAAACCACGGATATGTAACATTTGTGTGTTTCATACCTATCATCGGTGGATGGCGTGCAACCTCATCGAGACCAACAAAACTGAATGTTTTTTAATGAGAGTTCGGGACAATAAGAGTTGATTTTTAAAATTTACATTGATTACGTAACTTGCATAATTTGCGTAACAAACATCCTCATTTTAACCCAAACCACAATGTTTTTCCTAAACTTACCACCTATTTTGTTGCCTAAACTTTTGTTTTGTTTGAATTCACAAAACTGCAACCGTAGTGAAGTGTCATAAAAGTGACTGTCAATAAAGATTTGGAAAAAAATAAAATAAAAAGTGCTATTTAGATGCTTTACCATGAGCTCCTTTGATATCCGCTACATAGAAAAAGTACAAATGTAACATATCCGTGGTTGATGAAATGTACAATGCCAACATTTATTCTGGCGATTGGGTTGTACAGAGAGAGCATACACACGTAACATGTTGGTAAATTCACACCTTTCTACAAGTGATCCATGACTTTATATGAGGGAGAGTTTCTGGTGCATTATGGTGAAACATCAGTTGTATCACACTTGGCATGAAGGGCAGTTATAGTATAGTATTTTATTGAATTCAATCGGTAAAAGCTCCATTTAGCCTACAGTGGGCTGTGGTTGAGTGCATTGTTTTGTAATTTATGGCTAGATTATATTGGAAGGCATCATTGGCATCCAGAGAGCTATTGTTCGGTAATGCAAATCTTGAACCTCGCTGAGAATCCAAAGTGCCCAAGATCGGATGAGATTAGTGCAGATTGGGTATTGTGAACATCAAACGCTTATTTCCTTAACATCTTGGGGGGAGGCATTGCCCTGCTCAAAGGCATATCTTTTTCCTCCAGGCAGGTGTAGTTTGGCAAGGCTTGTTAAACCTGAGACAGTTGATCAAATATTCAGCCAGGCTCATTGTGCTGCGAGCTGAGAGCTTTTGGATGTAGCTGGGATACTGTCGTGCTGATAAAACCAGCTTTGTAGTGCCTCGGTGCCGGGCCTCCCTTTGCTGTTCCTTTTCGTTGACTGCCCGGGTCAGCCGTCTGTCAAAAGAATTAATTTTTTTGTATGATTTCTTTAAAAAGAACCAAAGTAAAGAAAAGGCAGCCTTTAACTGGAGTAATCCATCTTGCGCCAATGGTGTCAGAGTGATTCACGATTTCCAATTTAACCATGGTTTGAATCTAAAGTAAATCAGGCAGGACGGCTCCACCCTTTGTGCAGCCGGACGACAAACCCTCAGTGACAAGAGCTTTCAAATGAACATATCCCCCACATTCATCTTGTTCATTTATTACTTTAGACACCCCGCTGCTTGTCCTACATAGATCAGCAAGCAAAGACCTCCTGGCATTGTGTGTGAGTGTATAAAGGTAAGGCATTAAAGCTGACTAGGTGGCTTTAGCATTGATGGAAGATTGGACAAAAGAGCAGCAGAATGGAGAGGGCCCAGGTTTTAAGTCTGTGTTTGATTACATTTGCTTCGATTAGTGACAACTGAATTCCCTGAGTGAGTAAGATTGCAATTTAGTGACTACTCCATCCTGCTGATCATAGACATCTACCTACCAAGATGTACTGTTGAAGCATTTGTAGTTATCTACAATCGAATTTTTGAACATTAAAAATTAAAAAATACAATCAAATAAATAAGATATCATACGAACTGTTGTGCATACAACCCGTTCATGAGAATAAGTTGAACTGAAAGATACATTAATAAGATATATATAATCATTTTTTTATTTTAACAATGGATAAAATAACTGTGTAATGTGAAAGGGGTAGCTTATAATGACAAACCCCATAGAGTTTTGGTGTCGTTTAACTCATTGTTTGGATTTTACAGCCTGCAATTTAACTCTTTTCTGTCGTTTTCTGATGCTGCAGGCACTCGTTTAAATTGGAAAAAAAAAAAAAGAAAACCTCTAGAAAACCTATTGTATTCTATACCTGCCAGCACCAATGGCTGACAGACAAATTTAGCAGCATAGCAGCTTAAGAGTCAGATATTTCCCTCAGGAGTTGGTGGAGACCAAAACAGAGCTAAAAGGGGAGTGCATTTTGGACTTACATTAATCAGGTGGACGGAAATACGACTACAAATTAATGTTGTTCCGTGTTGGCTGGATGTGTAAATAAACATTTAGCCACAACAACTTTATACAAGTGATAATCTGTCAATGTCGTGTTTGTAGCTTGTTTCCCTGTGGCCAAAATGGGTACATGCCAATTCCTTTAATTGCATCTGTTCCCCTCACTTGCATCTTTTCATGCATGTTAGTCATCATCATTGAGAGAAAAATCTTTGTAATGAATGAAGTTATGGTTCTTTAGTCAATCAGATACACACACAACACATCCATTATTTTCCACTAGATGGTGAATCAGAAAACATAAAATCTAAAGAGACTGTTGACGACGTCATAGGTCGTAGGCCCATATTTACATTTATTGTTAGGCAGCGCCCTCTTGTGACCATAATAATTATGACGGGAGCAAAGCAGGAAGTCATGGGTAGTATTAAACCGAATATTAAAGACTGTTTAGGGCGAGACGGGTCAAACAAAGACATGGCTTTAACCCAGGAGACCGGTGTTCATGTCCCGTTTCAAAATAAAAGTTATTTTAACTTAATGTAACAAACGGAACTACGTCACATTCTGTGTCACGTGTGTAATTACGTCATGTACGTATGAAAGTGAAGTAACATAACAAATGTGCTGATTTAACCCAAACCACAATATGTTTCTAACCCTAACCAAGTAGTTGTTGTGCCGAAACTTAACCAAACTGTGCGATGTGTTTAAAACCGCGACCATTACGTGGGTCGTATTTCCTGCCACTGCTAGGGGCACTAATTTAGTAATCCCTCATATGGGTCATATTAGAGAGTAGGAACAAATTACTTATGTGATCTTGTGGTTTGGAGGACTTGTTGAATCTAAAACCTATTGTAGAGTTGTTATTTGTCTGTCCACTTTGATATGAAACTGCAAAGATGTTGTGATGCAGTCTCAGATCAGTCCGCTCAGCTGCAGCGTCCAATCACTAACAGATTTCCAGTAAAGGAGTGTGTCAGTTCCTCGAAGGTAGGCCTCATCATCTATACCACTTTTTGCTCCTCAGAGCAGAAATAAGAACATTGGAACAGCCTTCATGATGGCTGACCGGAATTGGCATGTACCCCATGTGTGTATTAAATCATCAGTTATTGTCTTGCTCACCTTTGTGGCATCTCGCCAAACAGATTTATATATTTTGGTTAGTTTGCACAAATGAGATAATCTGTCTTTTTGTGGGTTTTCTTCATGAGAAAATATATTTTTGTACTTTGGGTGAACTGGCCTTTAACTGTCCAACAACCGCGCAAACACTTGCTTATTTGCTTGAAATAAATGTGGTCCAGCCGACCATACATCATTTAAAGATCATTGTGTGTAGGTGCACTGGATCCCAGTGCAGCTCCAGCACTTGCAGGTGTAACCTCAGCATGAGGCCCCGGCCTCATCCAAGAGCACCAGCAATGTTCTGATTAATTGTTCTTGTCAGTTTAGGTCATTTCGGCCTCCGTGTTATTCTGCATATTACTCATATCTGCCCCAACAAAGGTGCACACTCACAACAAAGCACGAGGACGTACAAGTACACAGAAGTGCATACATTACAAGTACACATGGTCACACACAGACCCACAGACATGGTCACTAACACACACAAAGACACACAAACAAAAGCGTTTCCAAAGCCCGGCCTCATGTGTGATAGCAATTCATGCTCAGGCAGTCAGGCAACGCTCCAAGGTATTCATTACTATTGATGTCAGAATCCACAACAAGAAGTGATGGCTGAACCTCCTGCAGTCTGTACTGTTTAAAGCCGAGCTCCTCTCCCCCAGCTGTTGCTCTGTCTTCACTTAGAAGGAAGACTGTGATGATTAATGCACTCTCTGCTGGGATCTCGGGGAAAGAACCCAGAGTTTCTGCTGAAGTGCTTCGCTCATATTGCGGTGATTCAGTCACACAATATCTACACTGTGGAGCAACGCTGAAAAATAACAGAATAACAAAATTGCAAATCATGACGCGGTCTCGCATTCTGCCACGTAGCTGCTCAAGATAGATTAAGCCGATGCCTGTTTGTCTGGAATGAGCTGCTGTTTTTCACTTTCAGCTACAAATTCAACTTTCTGAACTTGAACCAGCCTTTATTAATCAAAGCGGCTATGGCCTGTAGGAGCATAAAAAATGGCATTGTATTATTGTTATTGTTTATCAATCACGTGGTGGATTATATTTTGTGGCAAAATAAATAACGGTGTTTGTAGGAATGTTAAAAGAGAAGACTTTTTCATTCTACTTTCCGTAAAATCGTTCTGTGGTGTGACAGCTGTTCTCTATTCTTGCATTCAATGGTTGATTACTTTGATGTCTGTTCCCCTCAGGACTCCTGTTCTTTGCTGACGCTGCTCTGTGGTGGGGTTTAACCTGTATACTGATAACACAGACTTGATTCGGCTTGCTGGTGCTGCTGAACGGTGGAGATACGGCTCATCTCGGTGAGTGCAGCTGTGCAGCGATTCCCTCACTCTAGTCAATGCTTGTCTCATGACAGCCTGTAGCTTTGTTGTTAATTAAATAATGCCGCTTCTAATTCCTTCTGCTCTCATGATATAAAGTAAGATACCTAATCATTTCTGTATTTTGTTTCATGTACTAGAAAAGTAATACATGATAATTAAAGGGGCACTCAATTTAGTTTGGGGACTGACAAGGGACATATTAAAAACAGAGATCGTTAAAATCAAAACATGCAGTGGCTGAGATATCTTGAGTTTTAGTCTCTGTATGGGCCAAGTTTTAAAAACACTGGATCCTAAATTTACCGTAAAGCAACCAATAGCATAATTTCGTTTGACCCACCCTGTATGGTAAAAGCCCAGCCCACCGAGGCACCCTTTTAGTGTCGACATGGGATGCAGCGGGCATTATTAGATGCTCAAAGCAAGTGACGTAGTATAAACAGCGAGGAAGTCTGTGTAGGGAGAAGGTCAGGGTGGATGGATAAACACAGATTTTCACCCAGGAGACCGCTGTCAAAGTCAATGTTATTTAAACCCCAATGACCTAACCAAGTAAACCTAAAAACAAAGTATGCCAACAAACTATGTTGTTTATTTTGAAAAGACACTATGCATGTAACAAGTAGAAACTGACATGCTGTCCCTGACACGTCCACAACTGACGCTAGAGGGGTACATAGAGCGTCAGTTTGAAGTGTAGGGCCACTGACCAATCGTCGGTGGGCTATTTGACAAAGTTAGGAGTGAGAATGTGTGGTTTGTAACACAGGCTTTCTGTTACAAAATTTGTAGTCTGCACCCAACCTGAGATCATCAGGGTTATTTTCTCAGACTTCAGCCCTCTGCAGAGCCACAAGAGACCTTACACAACTGCTTTTCACAGGCTGCATGCTTATGATGAATAAACTGTCCTTGATGTGTAAAATCAAACACAAGCAGCACAATTCAAAATTGTATAGATTAAATCACCAAGTCGTGATGCAATTGTAGGATAATGAATAATCATACATTAAACTGTCTCACTTTTACTCAGCGCTCACAAAACCATTTGTGTGAGCTGCCCTCTAGTGGCCTAAATGTGTACAACATATAATTAGGAACATTTGTATATATTTTGAGGTTCGGTACAAACAGATTCAAGATTTCAAGATATAAACTGCCATGTGCCAAAGCCAACATGGATGGACTGTGTACTTTCTAGTCTTAGCGACCACTCAAAGCACTTTTCACACTACTAGTCAACATTTACACCACATTCATACACTGATACCACCTGCTCATCAGGAGCAATAAACATCCACACACCATTGGCTATGCCATTAGGAGCAATTTGGGTCACGTACCACGACCACGTACAAGCATGCATCCATGCATTCATGCATCCATGCATCCATGCATTCATGCATCCACACACAGGTGGCCTCACAAACAATTGACCTCCATGCCAAATTTCAGCCTCCTAGGGCGAAAAATGTGGCTGCCAAAGGGTGGGGAAATGTTTATGAACCGACCAACCGACTGACCGACAGAGCAAGCTATAGAGCTGCTGGTCGCAGCTAATAAAGCTGAATAAAAGAGCGGACAAACAACAAAAACAGACCCTTCCATACAGAGCACGAGGGGTCACTGGTCATACTGTATGTTATGGCCTTCACAGTCACCAGATCTCAACCCAGCTGAACACAGATGGGTGATTTGGAGCAAGACAGTGCACATCAAATGAGGGAATATCTTTTGTTCCATCCCTCCAGTAGAGTCCTGCATGACTAAGAAAGAAGGAGCATGACTAAAACACTTTTTTTTTTAAATTTGTCACCCATCTGCAGGCACTTTAAATTCTCCTGCAGATCCACGTGTGTGTGTGCGCGTGTGTGTGTGTGTGTGAGAGAGAGAGAGAGAGTGTGTGTGTGTGTGTGTGTGCGTGTGTGTGTGTAAGAGAGAGAGAGAGAGAGAGAGAGCCTGAAATAAATCCTTGAATTATGTTTACAGAGTTGATAATAATATGCTCCCTCCCTGACCCTTCAGTATGCTCCCTCTTCTACTAATAATAATCATAAGATTAGAGGAAAGAAGAAGGAAAAAAATCCACCCTTAGTGGTAAAAGGCTCAAGTGTGCTTAAGAGGTGTTGGAAAAGAAATAACAGCCATCAATTTCAACTGGGGGCTGATTTTTCTTTCTTTCTTTCTTTTGCCAGTTTATACCCACAGGGTCATGGTGGGGTGTTGACAGCTCTTGTGTGCCACTCTGTATGTGTGGGCATTAGTTTGCTGTCAGTAGCGCTACCATGGGGTGACTGTTGCCATTAGCTGTTAGATTTCTGATTCACACCCAGTGGGAGTGGGCTCTCAGGAGCCAAGCTGCCAACTGGCTGGGATAATGTACAGTAGGCCTCGTGCCCCTTTTTTGTCCTTTGTGACTGAACGAAATCTGCATCTTTCTTTCTGGTCTTTGTATCTTTGACCACGCACCAAAGGAAACTAGGGCTGCATGCAACCAATCGATTAATATGCTGATTATTTTCTCGATTGATTATTAGTTGTTTGGTGTATACAATTTCAGAAAATGTTCCTCAGTGTTTTCCAGAGCCCAAGGCGATGCCATCAAATGTGTTGTTCTGACCAACAGAGATATTCAATTTACTATTATACAAAATCAAAATCATCGAAGAACAGTCAACAGACAACAAACAAAATACAACATAAACACAACAAAAATGAGGCAGCATATTTTACACTAAAAACAGCAGGGATATTGCGCAACACAAGTCTTTATGTTTAATTAAAGGCATTTATTTTTAACGAGTCTGTTATTCTACAGTATTGAAAAGTAAAAGCCGCACAGTAAAAGTCCTGCTTTTTTTTTTTTACTTAATTTGAAGAGTGAAAGGCATTATCAGCACAAATATCATTATCAGCGTGAATAATAATGCGTCATATTTAATTATTATATTTCATGAGTAAAATCTGAACCTGCAACACAAACATTTCTCTGCAAATGAGGGAGTATTATCCCTCTTGTCATGATTAATGAAGTTCTTTGGATATGACAACTGACTCGTTAATAGCTCCATTAGGAACGCCCCCAAAAGATTGATACACTACCTCGCCCATCCTGCGGACCACTATCATCCTTTTTACTATGTGTGCTTTGGGGGCCATACTGTGTGATTCTGATGAGCTCTAAATCACCTCCATCTTCCACTGAGGAAAAGGCTTAAACCACTAAGAACAAATGATGCTTTTTGTTTCTTTTTTTTTCCGCTGGGTTATTTTCCAACAGTTTAAAGAGCTTTTAACCCCACACCAGGCTTTGTTTTCCTCTCCTCAGTGAGGTGTAAAAATGTAATTCTTCCTTATCATGACCCAAACATGCAGCCATTTATCCAGCGGCTGCCAGTTTTTATTTGCTCGGCTTCAGTTCGCTTGTCAGCCTCATGCCATGAATACCTAAAATGGAATTTTGAGTGGTTAAACACAGGTAGTAATTCAAAGTTTTTATTTTCTCTAATGAAAAATATTACCATACAATACTGTGCACATTATGTTGTTTTCTTTTTTTTTTTTTAGCTCCGGGGCTTAATAGGGTGATCATTTAATGTCATTTCATTGCCAAGAACTTTAATAGAATTTCTGGATAATTGCAAAAATGCTAATGGAAATCAGAACTTTTGGAATGTAAAACTGCAGAAAACAAACTACTATGAAGGCGGATGAATCACCAATAGTATTGCTAATATCAATAAGAATGCAAAGAGAATTGCACATTAGGGTGTTTCTACGCAAGAAGCATTTATAGCCCAGAAGACAGAGCGAGTAAATCACATGAGCATCAAGATATTAGTCAGAAAATGAATTGATATGACGATACGAAGCTCAGCAAAAGCAGAGTCAACAATAAAAAACCAGGCAGGCGATCCAGATTTGCAAGACATAAGCAGTCTCAATCTCCTGTATAGTGGGACTGTGAGGGGGAAATAGGGAACGTTTCAATTACAGTATACATGGAAAGGGCATCTCTGCAGTGGGATTGATATGTCATTCTAACAATGTCCAATTAAAAAGGGAGAATGCTTCCATTATTCTTTTATTAGAAGACCCATGCCTGAAACTGACTGGAAAGACATGCACATTCCCGGTTAAAGGTGAGAGTCCATCAGGCGTGAAATGAGTACAGCACACATAAAATAATCTTATTTCCCCATGGCCGCCATAATTTAGCTTTGCAATTATATTAAATGAGTATATGTTTGTGTGTGTTTGTGTTTTAATGCCATCGAAACATGCTAAATAACACTTTTATAATTGGAGCTATTTATATTTATTTTCGTTTCTAAATATCTGAAATATATGAATATATTAAGGCAATTGAGCTTAAATGCTAAGAGAGAGAAATATTCACCAGTTAACAGTTCTGCTAATAAACAACAGATGTGTACAAGGTTTCATCCACATACTTTCTTTTCTTTTCTTTACAATAAATGTTATTAGGACCCTCTCCTCTCTTCAAACTGGCTAATACTACAAAAGCGATTTATGGGCACTGCCAGATTCAATGGTGACATCATCACCTTTCACAAACGGTTGTCACTTGCAAATTGCAGAAAAATGTGGAGTCCTGTCCCACATCCTCTCGCATGCTCATGCATGAGTCACAAGTATGGTGTTTGTTTTTATTAGTGAAATGTGTCAAAATGAGCAAGAGGGGGAATTATGTTATTTTGCAAATTTGTTGAAAAGGGCCGTAGGAGGACAGAGGACAAAAGAAGACAATTGTAACATTGTGAGCTCCTCCCAGTATTCAGCAGAAAATATTTCTTAGAGCTGCAACGGTCGATTAATCGATTAGTCGATTGACAGAAAATTAATCAGCAACTACTTTTGATAATCAAATAATCCTTTTGAGTCATTTTCTTAAAGAAAATAAGGTTCTAGCTTCTCCAATATCTCAGATTTTCTGCTTTTCTCAGTTTTATATCATTATAAACTGAATATCTTTGGGTTTTAGACTAGTGGTTGGAAAAACATAAGATATATGAAGGTGTTGCCTTGGACTCAGGGAAAGTGAGATGGACATTTTTCTGATGTTTCATAGACAAAATGATTAATCGATTAAACGAGGAGATAATCAACAGATTAATCAGTAATGAAAATAATCATTGGTTGCAATATCTTAGAAATCACAAATCTGCAAAATGTAAAATAGAAAATCCAGCCGTTGCATTAGTCACTGCCTGCAGGTGGTGCTACTTTCGGAGCTGCAGGTCTGTAAATGGACGTTAATGGCCGAGTCCCTCGTGCTTCGATGACGTGTGTCCTTATTGACTAATAGTCCAATGTGCTCTTTTTCTATTCACAAGGAGAGAAAGGGGGCAGCAGTTCATATGAAAATGAACTTTGCTTGAGTATCTGCTGTGTAACTGGCAGGCCATGAAAGGAAAACTCATGCAAAGAGAATCGGCCTGCGGGGTCTCTATCGTGACCCAGTTCAAACTTTGCGGGAGGCAAAAAAGCTCTTCATGGCTTCTCTTCTTCTCGAATAAAGTGGAAATGATGGAATACATTAATGCCAGTGGAGGACTATGACCTGACATAAATCAATGGCAATGAATATGTGCCTGACAAATCTAAAAGAGATGGGTTGAGCATTCTGTTGGTTCCCCAGTGACAGCGGGGGGGGAACTGACTAACTGAGTGGGGAATAGCTCAAGTGCTTAACAATACGGTAAAAAAAATACAGGCTGATTGAATCTGTGCACTCCCACTCCACCAGCTATACCTCCTCCAGCTACTACATTGGACCTAATTATCCCGTGTAAGCAGCAGCCTGGGGATAAGCCGCATCTGAATACTCAGAACTGACTGTTATACCTCTCAATTTAAACCTGCGTAACACTAGTTATCAGCATTTTCTCTTGCTTCGAGCTCCCCGTCCCTTTTTTCTGAAGAGCGTAATTGTCTTGATATGCTCATCACGTATACGGCATGAAATGTTGATTCCACCTTAATTATCTTCCCCAGGGGTCATCGCTGTGACTTCTGCAAAGTAAATAAAGCAACGCTGCATCCACACAGGCGAGCCTCGCAGTATTAGTTACCCGCCGCGCTATTTTAAGTCGGAGCCCAAATGAATGCCTCGTTCGCCGTAAT
This sequence comes from Heterobranchus longifilis, assembly GCA_028570985.1. Taxonomy (NCBI): domain Eukaryota; kingdom Metazoa; phylum Chordata; class Actinopteri; order Siluriformes; family Clariidae; genus Heterobranchus; species Heterobranchus longifilis. The sequence continues at coordinate 19,144 of JAOVVB010278647.1, read as the reverse complement.
TAAACAAGCCACCTTGACACATTTCAACAATTAACTTTTAATCACTCGGATCTCCCTATATCAAAATCTCACGGCTGACGTTTATAACTCAGTCTTCTCTGTGGCTGGGCTACAGGGTCAGTCTCATCAAATGAAATTGGAAATAAATCATGTGAAGTAATTGAGAATGTCTCATCTGGTGACCAAATACGTCGTCCGAGCAGAGCGTGATTTGCTGCTGGGAAGTCAGGTGGAAATTGTCAAAATAAAGCCAGTAGGTTCGTCTGAGGTGACCAGATTTCTGTAATGAAAACCAGGAACATCAATAAAATATCCAATGTTATTATGTATTAAATAAAAGGGGGACAATTCTGGTTTCATGTATTTTGACTACGTTAACTGTCCTGTAATAAACAGGCCGACTGATACAATTAGGTAAGTAACTTTGTAACACGTGTCAGAAAATCATAGTTTACACTTCACAGTATCATGGTGAGTGAAGCTGTGGGAAACTATGGAACTCACAATAAACTACAATGGTTCAATACAGTGTGTAGAAATGATCTATACTTTACGTACAAGACAGAGAAGACAGATGAGCATGTGGTGCCTAATGTAAAAATTCTGTTACAATTTTCTATCTGATATATTTGGAATATTTAGCTCACTTTCTTCACATTTGAGACAAAAATTCAACCGGTAGGCTCTGCTGCCATGTCATTCTTGCCACGTAAATACTACATGGTCTGTTTTTACCCCACAGTTAAAAACGGGGAACGCTTCAGCCGGGGACAGGCCGCCAAAAACCAGGGCTGTCCTCAGAAAACAGGCGATATCTGGTCACCGTGTGTCCGAGGTCTTATTTTATTTCCAAGATTATTCGCACTTTCATAAACTTGAGTGATATTTGTGTAATTTCCTCCCTCATACAAGAACTGTTGTACGTGACATCATCAAACACATCAGCTGCTCCCCACAAACCTCGCCACCTGTTTCAAACATCGTTTTCACTCCAACTGAATCCCCTTAACAAAGTCGGCAATGTCACGATGCCTTTAGTGAATGATGAAAGCAAAGAGAAAGCATAGTTCACATTGACGTTCCCATCTGCATACGTCGTATTCATTCTTTTCACTCTGGAGCAAATTAAACTTGAAGTCAAACTCAGGACATTTTTCTACACTGAAACCCAATTACACTTCACTTACTGTAGACAGCCCGGCACACGGCACTCCACATTTCAAAGGAAATCTCTGCTGGCTGTGTCATAACTTAAGCGTTTTAGCAAATTTAAGATGATGATTCACTTCTCTCTGTTTTGACTTTCGGAGAGCAGCGGCAGGATAAATACGATGATGTGAACTGGAAGTTGCTGTGTCTCAGAACGGATGAGTCACTCAGTTGTTTCAACAGCAAACATGAAGTAATCTGTTTAGATTGAATCCAGAGATGAGGGTCCGTGTACGGGGCGCGCTAACAGTTTGTCACATTTATTTATACTGTAAAGTGGAGACTGTCCTCCCCCCAAAAACAACACCATAGGTTGTTTGTACAAGCAGCTTATTACGACCCATATTAACGTGTGTTGTTAGGCGGCGCCCTCTAGTGGCCGTAGTAATTATGACGGGAGCTTTGACCCAGGAGACCACTGTTTGTGTCCCGTTTGAAACTAAAAGTAAACACTGAGTTATTTTAACTTTACGTAACAAGCTGAACTGCGTCACATGTGTAATTATGGCATGTGCTTACGTACGGAAGTGAAGTAATGCTACAAATGTATGGATTTTAACACAAACCACAATCTTTGTCTAACCCTAACAAAGTAGTTTTTGGTGCCTAAACCAAACAGCAACCGATGCACAACCTTAACCACATATTTAAAACTGTGACTGTTACTGATGCTTAGGTATGAGGATGGGATGATCTCCTGCGACCGGTAGTGGTGCTAATGTAGAAAAATAGGCCACTATGGTCGTGGATACAGTTTGTATACTGCTTGTATTGTAACTTTGAGTCTAATTGGTCTTTTATAGATTATATTTTTATTCTATTCTTATTTTTATTTATATACTTAAAAAATAAAATACATTTTTGTTGACCTTTCTCAATTTATCTGTACTTATTTCTGTCCTTGTGCTGCAACACCTGATTTTATCTTATCTTAGTTATTAGTTGATGCATTATTATAGAACAGTAGATAAAGTAATTAAAATTAAGTCCAGCATGACAAGCTACAACATTAAAAGCCTGCTTACATGTTATGGGTCAATAATAATAATGCAATGATATGCTATATGTACCCTGCAAAGGGTGAATTTTGCACAACACATACTTTTATTTTGTCCATACAGTATGTTTTTACCTGTAATGGAGTTGCATTGGAGTATTGCTACTTTTACTTAAGTAAAGAAGTACTTCTTCTAGAAACACATTATTTCATGCACCTCAGCCAAAAAAAAAACATGAGGAGGCACTGATTGCCAGCTGAGATTTACAGTAGAGCCTTTTAATGACTTGGTCAGCTGTACAGCAGCTATAAAAGAGAGGGAGGAAACACTGTGGAGATCTACGAAGTAAGGAGACCAACCCCACCTGCTGACTGGTGCTACTTCCCAAGTGAAGAGGGAGAGCAGGGGGCAAATATGGCCCCGAGACAGAGGGTCTGTCACAGTGTAGCCAACGCCAGGCTGATTTCACGGTTGATGTCCCCCAGAGAGGAGAAAGATGTGCCATTACTGCCTGCAAGTTTATTCTCCACCAACAGGGGTCACTCTGTGTTTAGCAAAAACGGCCGGCAGCTGATGGGGGAAAAATAACAAGAGGGAGAAACGGGTAATCTGGATGCAGCATGAATGAAGGCGAGTTTGGAGAGAAAATTACACTGGTGAGAGTGGGTGGTCAAGGGGGAAATGACACAGGAGATGAGTGTGGACATTTTGGGGGGGGGGACAGATTGATCCAGGCAAATTAACCAAGCAACAGTCAGATGGACAGGTACAGGAAGACAAAAGGGACAGACAGACAGATAGCAGGGGCAAGGGAAAGGGAAAGGATGATGGGGGGGAAAAAAAGAGATTGAAAAAGGGAGGTGATGGAGAGGCTCCAGTGGGCCACATACCATTTGGCACCAACAGTTTTTGCTTCTTGAAAACTGGTCAGTGAACACAGTGGAAAGTTCCAAAAAACCCACTAGCTAGTGATGGCTATGGTGCTATGATCCTCAGAGAGTGAAAAGGATGGATTAGTCCATTTTTATTGCTTGGCGAACGCACCCAACAGCCCTGTCTGCTCATCAATCATTCACAGTATACTCCTATTCCCCAGTAAGCTGCCCCCTCATCCTCTCTTTTCTTTTCTCCTTCCAAATTCGCTCTTTCCCTTTCCCATTCTTCTTTCGTTCTGTCTGTTCTCCATTGTCAGTCCTCAGAGCCTCGCAGCACAAGTTGAGATACATTAAAGATGAATGGGCACGGATCTTCCCATAGGATCCTGTCTTAAGTTTTCTGGAGTGAAGTCTATTGCATTCTCACTACTCTGTATTGGTTAGGCTTAATGTGACGTGAGAGTCGAAGAGTGTTTTTAAGGTAACCCTCCTCCCTGACAATTAGCAGGAGCATAACGGGCATCCAGCCAAAAGATTTTACTCAGGAAAACTCCTCGTTAGAGAACTGCACTTTCATGTGACTGTTTACAGGTTAGTAAAGAGAATAGAGCCTGCTGGGATAGAAACCACAAGTTCTCCAGAAACAAAACAACGCTTTTTGCAGTGCAGGGTTAGCCACAGACGGGGTTATGTATTTACAACAGAAAATATGAGTAACTTTATTCCATTGCAGTTTAAATTGGTGGTATTCTGGATACAGTAACTGCTCTTAAAAAATAGATCACTTGAAGGGATTACTTTATTACCCAAGGAGGTTATGCTTTCGGTTTGTTTATTTGTCTGTCAGCAGTATTACGGAAAAGTATACCGGTCCGATTTTCATGAAAGTTGTGGGAAGGGTGTAGCATGGGCCAAGGAAGAACCCATTACATTTCGTAGCAGATCCGAATCACGGAGCGGATGCACAAATTATTTTTCACTTTCGATAACATTGTGAGATAAGGCATGGCCTTGGTGGAGGTCTGCCCTTGAGTGCCCTTAGTTTGTTTTTGTTTTATTTGCTCTAAAATTCATATGAGACACACATTTTCCATTTTCTTAAAGTGCAACAATTTGTGAGTGCACATTGCACCTGTCACACAACAATGTGAGAGGAGACACACAGCCCGGACACTGTCAGGAATGTGTTTTTGGAAACATAAGACCCTGACAAATGAGCTCAGCAAGAGGATTTTTATTCTAAATTTAGACTACTTTAGTTAATTTGAGTCATCTAAGGGAATACATTACAAATTACATTTTAGGGCATGTATTCAGTAATCTGTAGAAGTGAATACGTTTTAAAAGTAACCCTCCCAGCACTGGTCACAGAGCTGTGCAAAAACCCATCACCATATCTTACGTCCATGCTTCATAGCTTTGAAGTCCAAATATTTGAGATTTTTATGAGGCACTTAAGCTCACTTGGCCAGCAATTGATGTGAGTTAATATCTACAAGATTTGCACAGCCAAGCTTTATATAGCTTCGCCAAACCTGTGTGTGATTTTGCTCAGCACCAAATACAATTAATTCCTCTGGAGCAAATAAGTAATGAGAAGTCAGCCCATTTGGAATAATAGCTTATGCATTTTTAAAGGCAGACAGCCCTGGACAGCATCATTGTCCTTCTCTTTTTTTCCCCTCCTTCGACATCATTTTTTAGCTTGGTCAAAAAACTAATTCATGCTTCTTCTCCACTCAGAGATTGGAAAGTAATTTCACTGTCCCTCCCCTGTTTATTTGAGGAGCAAATGAATTTGCCATGCAAGCCACCGTGCTCTCCCTTTTCTAACAGATGTTAGAGTGTGTGCGTTGCATCCTGGGTAATTAACCCTGGATTCCGTTCGACTAAATTTGGATGCTCCAGATTCTCGTCAGCACTGTTGTGGGATCTAAGTCCTCGCACACACTGAGGTGCTTCCTTATCTATTTTTGATATCTGTCAGTGATGGAGAAAATATTCAGATCATTTACTTCAGTAAAAGTACTTATACGACTCTGTACTGTAAAATACTCCATTACAAGTAAAGGTCCTGCATTGAAAATGTTAAGTAAAAGTATGCAAGTATAGTCAGGAAAATATACTTAAAGTGTTACGTAAAATAAAAAAAAAGCAGAAGAAATGCTCCCTGCGACTGTTAAACTATTATACCATTAGATTATTTTTATTCATGCATTAATATAAAAGCAGGGTTTTACTGAGGTGGAGTTAATGGACTGCAACTAATGATTATTTTCATCATGGGTTGATTGATTGGTTTGTAAAAGAAATCACAAAATAGTGAAAAATGCGAATTACCCAGAGACCAAAGTGACACCTTCACAATGCTTGTTTTGTCCAAACAATAATCCAAACATCAAAATTATATAAAATAATAAAACATAAAAATTGAAATTATTAAATGGAAAAGTACCAAATTCTCATATTTGTGAAGCTGGAACCATGACATGTTTAGCATTTTTGCTTGAATCAATTATCAAAATAGTTGCCAATTAATTTTCAGTTAATTATTTTTGCTCTACTTGTATACACGGCTTACTTTCTAACAAAACATCATTTTCTCAGCTCTTCATTTGCATGCAAAGATCTAATTTGTAAAAAAAAAAAAAAGTAACTGCTAACTAAAGCAGTCAAATAATTGCAGTGGAATAAAAAAGTACAATTATATATTATATTTCATTTCAATTTCCCAAATAATAAATGAGGAAGAAGAGAAGTAAAGTACACCTCACATGTGTACTTAAGTACAGTACTTGAGTCAATGTACTTAGTTACATTCCACCACTGATATCTGCCAACCACAAGAAATGATGTGATATGAAAATAATATGGAGCATAGCGAGCCGCCATCACCGTGAACTGTTCTTTATTTAATGCAGTGAGACTCATTTTGTCTCTTAAAAGCCTCCTCTATTATTACCTCCTCCAAACAAACAACTGTGTGTTTCTAAATTATGACTCCTGTAAATTATTTTAGGAGTGTCTGCTCTCTGCTTTGGGAACACCTCTCGAAATCAAACAACTCACAAAAGTAGGATGTACTTGTTTTTATGATGTAAGGCATCCTCAAAATACATGTCTTTCTTTGTGTGTGTGTGTGTGTGTGTGTGTGTGTGTGTGTGTGGATTGGCTAGAGCTCCCTTGTGCACAGTTAAGCTACAAGAGCTCCCCATGTCAATATTAGTGTTTACATTCACACTCAACTGTGACTCAGTTTGGTACTTGTGAGGATGGATGGTTAATCTTGCCTTATGTCACTCTTAACATCCTTGGCAACTGGCCGGATTTATAGACTAATGACTCTGTTTCTGTGGACTGGGACCGGCAATTAATTCAACACAGTGTTTGTGGAGTGAATCAGTTACTTCTGCTGCCAGGGATGATAGCATGCGCTGCCTCACTTTGTGCTTACAGCTCCGTTAAGTTCAGCGCACTGGTCATTTCAGCGTACTATTAATAGACAAACATATTATCAATCAGGAATCAAATGAATGTAATTGTAGCGGCTTTGATTAGAAATAAAATACAGACTTCCTTTTTGCCAAACAAATCTGTGGCATGAAGATTAGACAAGCAAAAACAAGAAAAGCAACATGACAGTTATGGATTTGAATCCCCACTAGCTGGAAGAATCTGGGTGGAGAAATGATTAATATTTTATTGACTGTTGTCATTTACAGAACCACAGTATATCTGTGTTCTCTATTTATTTATTATACATTTATTGCGTGTTTTGCCTAATATTTTCTCTGAATTGTATATTTATTATTTAAAGCTGCACTGATCAATATTTCAATGGATCACAGTTGCTATGTGTAATATCAAAGGGAGTTATCACCCAGTTATCACCTAGCTATATTATATATTGAATATTATTGATCCAAGATGAAACTGACAGAAGGGTGGGGCTCAGAGAAAAAGTTGCACAGTACAGTTAGACTGCCCTCAGCTCTACAGAACATTTTAGTGTCTTTTAGCCCATTGTTTTGGTTTTATGGTCCACAACTCTCATCAGTTGTTTCCAGCTGCAGCAGACTGCTGTTTCCAGTGAAAACGCTCTGATAAACCCACTGTATGCTACCTTCTCAGTTCCAAACAGCAGGCAGGTAACGTTAGAGACATTGTGGGGCATTTTGCAGCTAAAGAGCAAGATATTTTTCTCATTGAGACCAAAACGGTGAACCACTAAATGGTGAGTGAATATTAGATCAGATTATGATGATTTGTAAGGTGGCCAGAAACACAACAGCAATGTTAATGCTGCTGCGTGTTGCATGTGTAAATAAGCAAGTGTTTGCTAACATGTTAGCCACTACCACTTTATTGACCTTATTCTTTGCCTTACAGGGCGCTTCCATATTGTGTCATTTTGTGTCGTTTTCGGAGTGCAAGTGCGATTACTTTGCATAGTGTCGCCAGCTTTATCATCCTTTACTTGCCAAAAACCTGATTTTAAGCTTAAAGAAGGTTTTTTTTAGGTGAGAAAGTAACCATTTACATTCCCAATATGTGATCACTTTATCTGAATAACACCTATTTGGAAATCTGAGCCGACGTTTTTCAGAGCTGCTGGCTGTGTGAGAGCAGCCAGTCAACAATGTTTTTATAATTATTTTCACTACCAGAAGGTTCAGCGCTCTAAACTTGAAAACCGGAAGAACAAATACAATTATGTTAGAACCGGAAGAGAAAAAAAATGGACAGGGCAGCAGAAGGTGAACAAGGTGGAAATACATCAAAGATTGTTCAGCTGCCACCAAGTGGCCAAAAAAAAAATATATATATATATATATATATATAAATACAAATAAATTAGGACTTTAAAATTATTTTTGGTGTATTGTATAGAGCTAGCCGGAGCCCATTTTTTTGCTTCTTTTTTTGCTTTTCCATGCATTTCATTGGACTACATTGCTTCTGAGAAATATGAATAATAATGTTGAAATTGATATCAATGTCATGCTTTTAAGCAAAGCACTTGAAATCCAAACCTTTCCACTGGTGTAAGGTAAGACACTCTGGGCAGCGGTAACTGTCGGAATAGTTACTTCTCCAATTTGTTGCTTTAAATAGGAATGTTTTCTCCACCAGTTAATTAAAGATTAAAAGAAATATATGCTCAGGACTTTTGTGTTTGCGCACCACATCCAGCACAGACAAATGATGTGTGTGTCTTTCTAATCTGGGGTTTTATAGAGTCGCCTTTGGAGATAAATGGAGATAGAGCACATGCCACATCAAAGCATCAAAGCAGACTGAGATGCAGATGGACTTTGTGTCCCTTCATTACACATGCACTAAACCTCTTGGCTGCGATTTCACTTGCCACTGGTGACGGGATTCGTGGCCACTTAACCAGCTGTAGCCAGAGCCCGTTATGACAAATGACCAAACACATTTATTTCTCTCGATCAATATTACTGGCTATACCTCCATCACTGAAAGCTCTTTATAGAAGCTCATTTCCTGTGTCAGATAATTTTTCTCCCCTTTTGTTTCCCGTCTGTCTTCCTGTCTCCATTTCTCTTCCACCTTGTCTCTCACTCGCTCTTCTGTCTTACATACACACGTTATACGCACACACTTACACACATGTACACATTAGTTCATGTGTAAGGATGGGATCTGGGTGCCATGACAACAGGGCACATCAAAATCCAATTAAATGGAACTTCCTCCCACTTCACCAGACCGACAAATAACTTCCTCCTACCCTCTTCTCCGCTTTGCATGAAAATAACTTTGGGATGTTTAAGTCATTCACATCAGCACTCTTGTTATGTTGATAAGATTAATTTGTCAAATCAAACTGGCGGAGGAAATGGGGGGGTTCAAATTAAAAATTTCTCTGGACACTACATGACATGAGCACAGAGTGATAATGGTGCAATAACTGCATAATAAGAACACTTGTGCAGCGATAATACTCATGCATTAAAATTCATACTTAATGCATTTAAAACAGGTAAAACAAACTCACATTGTGGAAGAATATTTAACCCTTTAACATTTTGAGTCACTGTATCTTACTGTAAAATTAACTCACCCTGATTGAGCCATCTCTACCGTTTGGTTTAGGCATGTTATGCTAAAACTAATCCAATAGATGTTGCTTTCTCTTTAAATAGTATGTCTTTTCAGTTCGCCTCCTACAGGAAATTAGTAATGAATCAATGCTCTGTGTGGTGGAATTTTCAAAGGTATCTCACTTTATACAGTAAAACAGTCTAATAAGGGTCAAATACCAAATTGTTTATTTCTTTATTTGTATTTGTAAGGTGAAGCTAAGCCAATGTAAATAAAATGTACTATTTGTTTTACGAAAGAAGAAAACTTCTGATCATTCATTTTTGTTAATATGATACATTTAATGTTGTCGCATTATATATATGCTGAAATAATTTCATGAATGAATTTATTATATTTCATTGTCTAAAAACATGCTCAACCAAATGGTTGAATTGTCATTTACTGATAAAAGTCGTGATTCTAAGATAATAAACTTACATTTTTTTATGAAATATTTTTTTTTGTTTTACCATTTCTGAGAAATACTGTAATAGTAAATATCTTAAATACGTGGAAATAATACTAGTATTGGTAATACTAATAATTACATGGTAGAAAATTGGCATACGTTGGTATGCTAACATATTACTAGCATTATAACAGTACATGGTTTGTAATTTTTCTTTTTTCTTTCTGTTTTACAAATACCATGAATGGACATCTCACCCGTTTGATAGAGGCCAATATTTAAAATGTAAGTAAAAAATTAAAGAAAAACCCGGTGCTTTGTTCTTATTGAGGACATGTCTTAATGCCTTTAAGCGTGATATAGTACTTTGAATCATTAGTTACCCCTCTCCTGACATGTGGATGATACATGTTCAATAGGATGATCTATATGTGGAAAGATGACAACATGATCTACTGCACTTGTAAAACAGCACACTGACACACTGTAGCAACGCTGACTTCCTCAAGACCTGGGTTTGTGTAGCTTTGCAACGAAGCATGCATCTGTAGATCCCCATCTGCCGCTGGGTTTCCACACTGTGTTAAACGGAGTGGGCATCATCAATCACTCTCACCCCCACATGGGCACTGCCAAGCCCCCAGAGAGAGAAGCAACAGCATGGGCAAGACAGAGGAGCAGGCTCCCTGCCTCCGGTGAGAAGCAGCTTACACATTACGCATCCGAGAGGCTGGCCTGGTAATGTCCCTCAAGGGCTGCCTTCATGCTGTGCTCAGTGGCTGCTGGGGGACAGGCTGCCGCTGCAAGACTAAACGCATGAGACTGAACATCACATTAACGCCGGGGCGAGCCTTGGGAGGCCTGCCACTGTAGATTGAGAGGCCGGGCCCGCCACCACAATTAAAAAGAAAATGATTAACAATTAGCCTGCTAGAGAGAAATAAACAAGCGCTTTGCTGAGACAACTTTTCCACTGCTGTAGACCCATTTGTGTAATGGGGGAGCATGTATATTCTGTTCAAGATAGTGAAGTGCACTCCATGTGCTGATGAGTGCGCATAGCCCACGGGGCTCAGCAGGGTTTGTGCCTCCTACACCACGCCGCCCAAACCCACGCACTCCACTCGTCTGAGCAGAGAGAGGAGAGGGAGCGAGGTCATCTCTTTAGTTTGTAGCCTCAGCACCACTCACGCTCCTCTGTTGTGGACTGATTTGACAATTCAACAATTTGCTAAATTAATAGAATTTTCAAAACACTACGCCCCTATTGTTGTTCATGGGTCACCGTTAGATTCTGGATTTGTTCCTGGATATTTCTTTTTTTTTTATTCCTGTGCCTCGCATAAGTTTGCTGCGTATCGGCTGCAATGACACTTGTCGAATGCTGACTCAGAGTGACTTTTATAAATTGTAAAATAAATCAAAAGACACGGGAGAAAACAGACTTGATAAAATCCTCTGACAATTGAATGATAAATTTGCTGGCCCGTACCCGAGTGTGCTCTGGATTGCCTGGAGGTTATTGCTGTGTACTTTATCCACTGTTGGTCATTCATCACCTAGGCACAGTATCAGCCACAGTCTCTCACTCACATACTGTATGCAGAGAGAGAGAGATAGAGAGAAAACGAATGCAGGCTGAAAGCCACACTGCTACAAGGTGTATTTCTGTGTGTAACAGTTAATGTTTGGTACTGTGAATCTCCTCCTGTCTTAATACATTTTGACCTTTTCTTTACTTTTCACTTTATTTTCATAGAAACAGAAATGAAACTGACTATATGCTTCAAAAAGTACAGGTTAAAGCTATTTTTCTGATGAGAAAACAATAATTTGACTTGAATTAAACAATGTTTATGTTAATCTGGTGTGTTAAATGGTCAAATCACCCAAATTAAAAGAGAAAAACATAAGTACTTTACCTCTAGTGGTTTCTATAGGCATGCAGAGATACATCTGCCTCTGCACCAATACAATGATAATGCCTCTGAGTAGCATTGAAAAATGACATTTAAAAAAGCATAAACACCTCGTTCCAGAATCATTGAGCATTGTAACTGTGGGTAATTCACAAAACACAATGGATGAGTCGGAAATCACTTCATACACTATATTTACTGTCTTACTTTATTTTGTCTGGTTGTGAAATTTATAGGCTACTCTATGTAGTGTCCTCAAAACACGACACCTGTCTGGCTGTAAATGACGATCAATAAGTGTCTGAAATCTCAATTTACTGCTCACTAATGAGTAAACTATTGAGCGTCTAATATATAGGGAGTGAATGAGTGAACGAGGGGGTGATTTGAGACACAGCCTCTGTTAACCATTTTCACAGGGACTATTTCTTTGGTAGAAAGTAGTTCTGATGAAAACAGTTCATTCAGGAAAGAGGTGTTTGCACCATAAACAAAATCCCATTTACCTCAATTGTGTTTGAGTGGATACAGAAATCTCAGAGGTGGATTTCTTAAAATTTTGGCACATGGAACAGGAACCATCTCCATGGCTATACTACTAGTGGTAAGTGAGAAAATGTTTATTTTTGTAATTTAGGTGAACCTTTAAAAGATAAAATAGATATCAATGATATGAAATGGCTATAGTTGCAAAATGTAATGATATGAAACAGGGGATTAACCAAAATAATACAGGATGTTAAAGAAGAGGCGATCATGCGGCACAAGAACAACCGAGGGCTATAGCCCGCAAAGAAATATATGTGATAACAGTATGATGGCACTACCCAGCATTGCTATTTATCACATAACATTCTCATTCCACATCCATGACTTGTGCATCTGCACAGGATCCAAATATGAGACATAAACATACAGAATAACTTAAGAGTTGCAGTAAAAGTCTGCCTGCAGAGAGCCTATATGCAGCAAAAATATACATACATATACAAAACCTATAGCTGCATCTTCATATTATAGCGATAGTTGTGAGTAATGACAGACTGCAGATCAGTAATACATAAATAATAATTGCCATATCTGTGAATTTCCACCTCATTGTGTGACCACCTGCTGATACTGATGCCGGGAAGACACATACATGCAGCATCTCAGACAATGCCTTGCTTGTTTCCTTATGAATATATTAGGAGCGTCCCTCCATCAGTTACCCTGGTGTAGCAACAGTGTGATGCTCGACACCCTTCGCCTGGAAAATTCCCAAACAGCATGGAAGTCTCCCAGATTTAAAGTATGCATATTCATAAGCCATAATCATGGCTGAGGCTGTGTAAAACTTCATTACATATTCATACACAGGGACTTTTCTTATATACACAAGTTAAACTACTTTATGTTAACTACGGTTCAACACTATACTGAATTAATAGGGATACGGGGAAGTGAATATGAGAAAACTGAAATTCCTGCTGTGGTTCAAGGTCAATGCACTCTTGAAAACTGTTTATTTAAAGATAAATTACTAACTGTAATCAAAATACTTGAAATAAAATTACCTCAATGTCACTGAGACAAGAGGAAGCTTTGATTAAACATGTCAACCTTGTAAAAGCTACACTGTATTACCCAACAACCTCATAATCATATGACCATATTTGTCGTTTGGTCCTACTCTCTAATATGAGTATTTACTAAAACAGCGGCCCTAGTGGATGGCAGAAATACGACCCATATGACAGTTTTCCGTGCTCATCATTAACCGTTACATTTGCAGTTTTAAACATGCTGTTAATGTTGTAAAAATGGGTGTTGTTTCAGTAGGTTTAAGTTTAGGTTTAGGCAACAATTAACTTTTAGAAAAAAAGGTCATGGTTTGGATTAAAATCTGTATATTTGTTACATTAACTCACTTCGGTGCATACGTTAATGATGTAATCACGCACGTGACGCAGAATGTGACGTAGTTCTGGTAAGTTAAAAGTAACTCACCATTTTATTTTATTTTCAAACGGGACACAAAAACCGGTTTCCTGGTTGAAAGTCCTGTGTTGACTTAGTTCCAGTTGTTACGTTAAGTTAAAAATAACTCGCCGTTTCATTTTATTTTCACACGGGACACAAACACCAGTCTCCTGGGTTAAAGTGTTTGTTTGACCCACCCTGAATGTATTTGTTGCTCTAAATACGACATTACATGACTTCCTGCTTTGTTCCCGCGATAATATCTATGAACACTACAGGACGCTGCCTAACAACAAAACGTCAAATGCGGGTCGTACTGCTTGAACAAACGACAAGTGTTGTCGTTTTCCTGTGGAGGACAGTCTCGTATTACCGTGAGCTTAACAAATCCTGCAGTTGTTTACTTGGCCGATAAGTCAGAATTTAAGTGAGGCACAAATGCCGGCACAGATCGCTGCATTTTAGAAATAATAAATAGAACAAAATAGAAACCAAAGATACAATAAACACATGGCTACAGATATTACAGAAAGAATAAAGTGACAAAGCACTGACTGTCCTTTAGAAATAGTGGACATCTTGTCTTACTTCGGCTTACAGGGAGTGCGTTTTCTTTTGAGCTGCTGCCGTTTATTTCTCATCCATCTGTCAAGAGAGAGCTGCAGCATGTCGGCGCTGCACTCACCGCCTTTGTCTTGTAAAATTCAACTTCTGACATCCACGAGACTGCAGAGGGTTGTCGCTCGACAGAAATAGACTTGTGTTTTTGTTTTTTGGTCTTTTTTTCCCCCGTTTCCGAACAACAAAGCACCTCTGTATCAAAACCGCAAAGGGTGTACCTTGAAGTAGGAGCCATATATAGAAATCTTGTGAATCAGGCATGAATTAACACTGAGGTGGCTGTTCACTTGGAACATTTCAAACACCCTCAGAAAAATGATGATGTTGGAGATGACAGAGGAAAGGATTTATTATGGAGTCAAGCAAGCCAAGAATGCCCCTTTGTACATGAATATCGTGGTAGTATCTGGGATAAATTAATGGAAAGAAATGCATTTTTCATTATGAGTGTAACAATTAATGCGCCTGCGTCTGAGACGAGACCTTTGAGATGAAAATGACTCCCCTTCAAACTAAACTTGTATGTATTTTGGAGCAGAAATGAAAAGTTTTTCGCAATCAATACGTAATAGCCTGAGATTTAAAAATACTGTGCCGGTACACTGCACAGTCTGATGCAGGATCAATAGAGAAATGCATCTGGTTCACAGCAGGAGAGATGGAGGGTGGATCAATAATAAGCAAATTTCCAGGAATTGCAAGAGGTATCGACTATTTAATTAGCCATTTCTCTCAAAAGGTGCATCAAAGACTCATGATAAAGAAACGCTAATGGGCCTTTGTGAGAAACTTAAGCTTCAACGTGCAGATGAGCGAGCGCTTGTTGCAGAACGGAGAAGAGAAAGTCATCAAAGTTATATCTACTCCCCTTTAAAGTAGATCAACTACATTTTTTAAGCATGGAGAAAAAGTATGAGTTTTCTATACTGCGGTGCACGTTTATTGCTGCTTGTTCAAATGAAAGGCTCACAAGCTAAAAGTTGGCAACCACCACACTGGAGCACCAAATGTGTATTAATCCACCACTGAAAATAGTCCCCAACAAATGCACGATTTACTCCTGTTTGAGTAATGTTTTCTAAAAAAAAATTGTGTGACCCGTTTTTAAAGATTTATGTCCTCAGTAACAAATGGGCTTAGGGCTGAGAGCCACAGACAGGGCAGAAAAGTGTTGAGAGATGAACTAAAAACTTTTTGGTCTCTTTGTGGGATTTGTTGACAATAAGAATATCGCCTTACCCTGTAAATGAGAAATACACTATTAACATCTGTCTTCATTCTACTCTGCAATCTGCTAAAAGAAGTGATTCTGTCCTTGAGGGTGACTTTTGTAACTGATAAGATCACATTTAAAGCCCAGACATGAGTGGGTGTAATTGCCCAATGAATGTTATTACAAACTGGCACTTAAGAACTTAAAAGCATCGAAACGATCTCAAAGAAGCTGCAACCCATTCATCACAAAATACATTCCACATCAAATTGTTTCTACAGGAGGCCTAAATATTGGAATTTAGTTTCAGTCACCCAGACTCTGATGGCAGAGGCTCTATAGGCGAGGTGACAACAAGTCCTCCAAACCACACGACCACATAAGCCACGGGACGGTTTTAAAAACGTCGTTAACGTTGTGAAACGGTCGCAGTTTGGTTAGGGTTAGGCACAAAAATGACTTGGGTATGTTAAGGCAACAAAAATCAACAAGGCGACATTACACGGTAGGGAGACATCTAACAATAAAACGTCAATATGGGTCATAATTACTCTGACCACTAGGGGCGCTATTTCAGTAAACGCTCATGTGGGTCGTCGGAAAAAATATCAACTGCTGTCATTTTCCTCTGGAGGTCTGGCTGACTTGGTTAGGGATAGAAAAAGGTTGTGGTTTGGATTAAAATCAGTACATTTCTTACGTTACTTCCATGTGTACTTACATGACGTAATTACACACATGATGCAGAACGTCACTTAATTTCTCTGTTACATAAACTTAAAATAATGTTGATTTTTATTTTCAAACAGGACCTGAACACCAGTCTCCTCAGTCAAAGTCCTGTTTGTTTGACCCATCCACCACCTCTAAAAATAGTCTTTCAGTTGCGTTACATGACTTCCTGTTTTGCTCACGTCATAATTACTACGCCTGCTAGATGACGGGTCGTGTTTGCTGCTTGTATGGTGTCGTTTTTCTGGTGGAGGACAGCCTCAGAGGTGAATATTCACTCGGATGGGGTTTTACTACAGAACCAACACAGAGAGATGTTAAGAAGATAGAAACATCTGCGCACAAAGGCCTGTAGATCCACATTTACTGGATAGCCCGCAACACACATGAAGTCAAAACAGATGAATCATGAAAAAACAGAAAAAGAAAACCAAGAAGAAAAATCTGATGGATGCCTTTGTGAGAGAAAAAATGCTTACACACGGAGGCTGAGTGACGCTTATGGGCATTCGAGTTTTTCTTGTGATGACTCTCATGATTTATGTAGGTAGAGGCGTCTCCTCTGACCTTGAGAGATGCTTCACTTTGTGCTGATGTTTGGGTTAACTGGGGATTGTGGGAATTGGAGGTCCCTCTGAGGGATCTTTTTTTCTTGACCTCACACAGGTTTTCCGTGTGTGCTGGTATCGTGATCAATATCCACCTCAGTTCATGTGGGTTTTTCAGAGATATAAGGTACTGATGATAGATTGAGGTTTTGATATTGCTTTGAACCTACCTTGCCTGGAAAATTCACTTTTGATATTTCGCCAGCATGCAGAAAGTTTAAAACATCAACTATGCTTTAAAAAAAAAAAAAATACAAAACTAAAAATGTAAAATGAACCATTTCTGGAAACTGCCATGATACTGTAATGATTCCAAAATGTCAAAACCTTTTCATTTTCATTCGCATTCAATCAAAATATTTTCTCTTGAAAAGGTCTCCCTTTTTTTATATATTAGTTATAATTTAACCCTAATGGACGCTAATATTTTCCCCATTATCCAACATCTCTTTTCTGTCATTTCAAAGATTAATGATGATCAACTGGATCGACTCTCATAAATTCTCGCCAGCACCCGGAGGGGAATGTTCAAAGCTACGAAATCAGTGTATTCATCCAAAGATTTTAAATATTCAGATGAGTCCCTGAGGCTTCGATGCAATAAAAGCTTATTTACCGGGGCATGGGAAACACACCTTGCATCTTAATACACTGACAGAGTGAGAAGATGAATAGCGTGGTTACATCTGTATCATGTTCACGGTAGATCAATCTGTCACTCTGCTGCGGTTGGTTATTCAATATTGTCCTTGGCCTTAAACTCCACCAAGTGAGATTTATGCTGTCAGTGGGAGCTTGGGGAAGAACAGACAACATCAAGACTCAAAGTACTACGGAGGCATTTGATTTCCTTGATTTGAATTTATCACTTCACTGATGGAATTTGCATCCTTCCATCTTTCTCCTACTTTTTTTTTTTTTTCTTTCAGAAGTCATTCATGAGAAATTCCATAATTGTGAGCTCAATTACACAACCGAATCCTGTGCAATCACTTTGTTCACTGTCACCAGCACTGTAGACAGTTCAGTAAATCTGCAAAAGGAATAATTAACATTAAGCCATCCACTTTGAAAACACAAGGAAAATACAATTTCCTCAGAGACCGAACATGAAACAGAAACATAGATGAAGTCAGTGATGACTCACACAACGCGTTCAGTTGGTTCAATTTTCAGCATCAGATGAAAGCCGTCACTATGCAGAGTATGTACTGGCATATTTATTTATCTTCAATATTAACCATGTTTAATTTGAAGCTAAATCTAAAAAGCAGGGCAGGATGCATTTATTTCCTACAGATCCTCATAACAATAACAAAAGTCTAGCCCTGACAAGTGTAATGTTTCTAAATGTCCCCCTTGTTCTACCTCGAATGGCACATGATTAAATGCTGAGGTCTAATCATATCCAGGGCCCGTGTTGTGTAAAACACACAGGCAAGGTTACACGCCTGAGTCACATTCCCAATGTTTGTTCAAAGTTACAGGGCTTTATTTCTTAGATAAACATGCTGAGAAGCATTTTCATCAGCTGCTTTTAAAAATATTCCATTAAGAAAAACGAAAACGGTGAGAGGCTGCCAAGCAGCAGACCACTGAGACCAACAAATCTGGATGTTTTTTTTAACGAGACTTCAGGACAATACCCGTTGATTTTTGTCATTTACATTGATTATTTGCATAACAAATATTTTAACCCAAACCACACAATGTTTTTCCTAAACTTACCCACCTAGTTTTGTTGCTTAAAGTTAAGTTTTGTTTGAATTCACAAAACTGCAACCGTAATGTAACATATCTGTGGTTTATAAAACGTACAAATGTAGCATATCTGCGGTTTATAAAACGTACAAATGTAACATATCCATGGTTTATAAAACATACAAATGCAACATATCAGTGGTTTGCAGAAATGTACGATGCCATCATTAATTCTGGTGATTGGGCTGCATTACATACATCTGTTACTGCTGCTGTTGACTGCTTTTCACTAACCAGCAGCTGAAACAGAACTCCAAGCTCACCACACATGCTGTGTAGATTTTAATTAACTAGACTAGTCAACCTTTTGACTTCCAGTAAGAATTTCAATATATATTTCTGGCTTAGAGCACCTTTATGACGTGCACTCCTGTTTGCCCTGTTCCTGTTGAGGGTTTTGTTTACTTTGAAAGGAGCCACTACTGCAAATTCAGCTGCAACTCCTGTATGACCAGAATGATTCTGACTGAACTCAAGTTAAAATAACTAAAATTACACTGTGGTCATCCACTCGTACCGGTCTCTGAGCATCAGACAGCAGATGCTGCCGGATGACACAAAGTGGTGAAAGCTCCCTAGTTAATGAGGTCTCAGAGGGTTCATAACCCTCATAACTGCTTCTTTCTGTGTGTTTCTCTCAGTGTTGTTTTTCCTGCACACACACACACACACACACACACACACACACACACACACACACACACACACACACACACACACACACAC
>JAOVVB010278627.1:0-17525 GCA_028570985.1 Heterobranchus longifilis | reverse complement strand
ATGAAAATATGAGAAAGTATCAAAGAAACTATATACACATATTAAATAAAATAATATATATAAGAGAAAAATATATGGAAAAATATAGATACAATATAGATAAAAAATATAGATAATTATATATATATAAATATAGATATATTTTTCTCTTATGTGAACAGAGCAACCAGTTATCTTTTTGCAAGTCAGAATTACCATTGAAATGATTTGCAGTAAAATAAATACTGCAGTTACACTGGATTTGACCTTTTCATCGAGTTGCTAGGTTGCAGCAGCTAACTTTCTCATCATCTTTTTATGGTATATGTCTAGCAGAGAAGATGAGAGTTACACTTACTGTGACACTGCTGCCAGCATTTATCATCATCATGCCATCATGTTACTGAGAGCAGTATACACTTGATACTAGAAGCTGAGGGGTAATGGTCGGTGTGTGTAGGATTGGACCTGTGCAGTTGTATGCTGAATCACTGCTCTTTCACATTTGCCAGCCTGTGAAAGTTCAACATGGTACAAACACTATTCACTGTAATGTGAATCTACTCATAAAATGTGCAAAAGCTTTGTGAACACAAGCAGTAGACGCGAGGACTGGGGCATGAGAGGTTAATATGAAAACGAGCGTGTAGCAACAGCTGCATTTTGTCTGGGGAAATATGACCAAGGTTCTTTAGGATTAGCCAAAGTGGATTTAACTGGAGAGCAAACAATAAGGGAAGGCGCAATTAAAACTGCTTTATTAGACAAATGCCTCTCGACGTAAACATATTATTAGTCAGGGAAAATGCAGGCATTTCATTCATTTTTTTTTTCACAAGTTGACTTTATTAGCAGTTATCGGTCAGGGCCTCTTGAGGTCAGACAGCTTTTCTGGTGTTACTGCTGCCTTTCTGGTCTTAAATTGACTTTCTTGGTACTTGTTGAGGTCAGGGCGCTGTAATAAGTGGGAAAGAGGTTGATCCCTGTTGCTAATTACACGCCACATGGCATTGTTATTCTTTGTTAATTGCATGCTGTGAGTTTCTGATTTTTTAATCTATGTATTTAAGCCCATACATTTGGCACCAACACTGGCAGCTCACATGACAGCCAATAACGTTGGTCCCATAATAATCATATAGTAAATCCTCTGAAGGGGGTGGGGGTTACTTCACTTTTGTTAATCACTGAAACAAAGTTTATTTCTTGTAGGCAGGCACTGGTGGCTATGAGAGGGGGAGGTATAACACAGAACATTTGCATATAATGTAGGCATATAGGAGAGGAATATCTCTATGGAGTCAAGCGCATGCCTGTCATCAGTTGCTATTTTAATGTGCATCAGTGTATAATTTTTACTGGAATTATATAACACTAGTATGTCTCTAAGGAAGGAAATGCTTCCTACATTTATGGAAGCTCATGTGTCTCAATGCTAGTGCCACTTCTAAATGATAAAAACAGATTTTTGTATCTTTTATTTTTTTAAGAAGTGACCTTTACCCTGATGGTTGACTTGGCTGATATGCTTGAGAGTTTGTTTGCTATATTTTTCAGTCAGTCCTCATTATAGGAGTCTATTTTTCTGCTACTAGTATCATTATTCAGCTCCGAAAAGCCACAAGTAAGTAGTGTGTGTTTTGAGGGGGTGAGGGTATGCAAATGACTTGTTTTCCCCTAGTCTGCCTCTGAACAAATAGTGATTTAGTCAAGAAAAAAAACGCAAATGACACTCAATGAAAAGTGCATCAGTGTCAGCAAAGCAGAGACAGACATATCTTTGAGAAGCAAATCCTTGAAAACAGCTTTGATAGCTACAATTTGGACTGCCAGAAATGCACATTTTGTAGCATGCTGTCATCTAAGAGGCTTGCTGTTTTTGAAGGGCAAGTGTTTCCCCCGTGTCAACAACTTTCTCACCCCAAGCTGCTTGACAGAAACAGTACTTTTGCATTTTCCATAGAAAATACTACTAATTGTCAAAGCTGTTCTTGCATCAGTATTTTCATGATTTTCATGTGGCAGAACCCTGATGTGCAGGCTGCAGTTGTCTTTGTGAGCGGGTAAATAACAGCATTTATTCTATTTAATCTATGTACCTTAATGCTCGGGGTGCTGTGTGCGTGCATGCGTGCGTGCGTGTGTAATGTGCAATGTGCACCACACATTTAATAAGATTGGGATGTGTGAATGTGAAGAAAATGTCTAGATTTATGGGAACGTGTCAACCAAGTCAGCTGAATCACTGGAAGAAGATGAGAAAGGTGTCAACTGTAATACTGTTCACCACTCTTGAGAGAATGTTGATATCCCAGCTATGGCAATTAAAATATCCTCTTTCTATATTTTGAAGAGCAAGTCTAAGAGTCTGCAGCTATGTTTGCAGCTTTGTCAGGATGTACTTTGGCACAGCATGCTTTAAGCTAAGCTACATGTTAACGTCAGCATGCTAACATGCACTTAAAGACAATGCTAACATGCCAATGTTTACCATGTACACATCTTAGTTTAGCATGTACTGTAAGCATGCTAACATTTGCCAATTAGCAATAAACACAAAATTATTAGAATTCTTTCTGAAGATATGAAAGTCGTACTAATAGTTGCAAGACATTTCACTCAAAAATCGCAATTGTCAGCTTCATGGTGCTACAAGAAACATCATCATCAACGTCAGCAAAATCATTAGGGTACATTGTCTGGAATTAATGTCTTTACAAAATGTTGTGCCAATCCATTAAGTAGATCTTGAGACTTTGTACTGGATTATTTACTGTACAAGAAAAAAGAATCTGGTGACACTAGATGAAAAGTTGAAGGATCACCAAAGTCATTTATTTATCCTCCAGGCACCATGGATATCCATACCCAAATTCATAGCAATCTATCCAATAGTTGTTGACACATTTCCCTAAAGAGCAAAAATGTCAAACTCACTGTGGTGCTGGAGGAGAAGAATGCCTGAACATTTCAATGCAGTAGTTGCTGAGATATTTTAGTCTGGACGCAAGTGGTGGACAGAACATTTCCATCACTAAAGCCACGCTGCTAGTGTTATCTTGCCATTACAAGATAAAGCCATGCAATCCCTGCATGTTTTATACATACATATATACGTATATATGTGTATATATATATATATATATATACACACACACATAGAGCTTGTTCCAACTCTTTGCTCAGTCCATGTTTCAGTCTGCCAGCTGGCTCCCGTCTCAAGACACCATCTTCACCTTCAACACGTCTCTCTCCAACCTGCTTGCCTCCTCGTGAAGTGACAACAACTGCCTAATGAATTCCCTGTCATTACAAGCATTCTGTCACAAGACCAACTGAACTTTTCGCGCGTGGTGTGTGTTATGTGTTTTTGTGCGTCTGTGCCCTTTCGCTGTCACCACTGTTGATTTAGCTGACAAAAAGCTGGACATTTTATCTCAGATTAATCTGGTGTATGCGTGTGCATGTGGTGTATCTATTTTGATATATGCCAGAATGTGTACATGTACAGTCATGTCAAGGAGGGATTTATTTCTAATATTGAGACAGGTCAATGAGATCTCCGTGCGTGCGTGCGTGCGTGCGTGCGTGCGTGCGTGCGTGCGTGCGTGCGTGCGTGCGTGCGTGCGTGCGTGCGTGCGGCAAACAAAGATTTAATTTCAAGTCACGTTTCAATACTAACAAGAGTGACATTTTTCTGTTCTCATGACATTTTATCACAGTCATTTCTTTGACCTAAGGGCCACCAGAGAGAGAATCCAGAGAATGGCCAACAGGGAACAAGCGGAGGAGGCTATATATTTTGTGAGCCACCGAAATAAAGCCTATCTAATTGGGATCTTATGCATTGTCTGTCAGTGAGTCTTTTTCCAGAGGCAGTTTCTGATACAGCCATTATTAACACTTTCCCTTTCTCCAGCTCGGGATCATTTCCATACCAAGAGTGCTCTTGTCAAACTATTTCTCCCGTTTGTCATTGTAACAAACACGTTTCCTGTTGAAAACCTGTTCAGTGCTTTTGAATACAAATATGAGTTCAATACCATGCAGCTACACATAAAGTTACTGGAGAAATGATTAGCAAATGTACACACAGAAATGATAACTGCAGAGAATAACTGTATTGAGAGGAGACTGTTATTGTTTAATTACTCTGATCAATAGTTATTTGGAAGAAATTATTTGTCAGGTTGAAATGCACCATGCTAATGATTCAATCCATAATTCAGTGGCATTTATGATATAGCGGCTATATTATAGCCTGAATCGAAATATACAGAATAATAATTGATGATGATTGATGATAATTGATGCCGGCTCAATATTTCAACTTCCACCCACCTACATGCTTGGATCTCACTCTATTTAAATTATTTCAATATATAACAAGAATGTTTTTTGCAGTTGCTGATCCACAATATGCCTTATCCCATCTTCCCCAAAGATCCTGATGACTGATCTGAATTCTACAGCAGATAAAGGACAGTTTGCCTGACACACAGCTGGCAAAAGGAATCGCTCCCTCTTAGACAGAAACCACCTCATGACCTTTCAATCCCCCTCTGGGTCAACACATGTCATTCAATTCTACCTGAGGAGATTTTGTTGGGCAGAATCCCCCCCCCCCCCCCCCAGCACTGATAAAAGCATTATGTCATGAACTGTGGTCCTTTAAGCTTTCTTCTAATATTGTTAATTCAATAAACTTTTTTTTTTGTGTGTGTGGTTATGTGTGTTGAGATGGATGAGCTCTTCCGCAGGTCAGAGTGCAGAGTCATTGGTTTATTATTCATTCCATTACTCATTTGTTGTGGTATGCACCCAATTGTGCATTCATTGAAATCAATTAAAACATTCATCACAAAAATGAAATATATTGCAGTATAGGTTAAATGCTAATAACAGAGGCGAGAGTCCTTTAGTGGCATTCACAGGTACCTGTCTGCACAACATACTACAGTGCACGGATACAATTTGAAATTTGACATCACCACTTTTATTATTTTTGCCGTGACATTTTATATTTATTCTGAAACAATGATGTTTAATGTACAATTATACATACAGTGTTACCCTGCAACTGTAAGCCTTTAATCTTTGTAACCATTGGAACTTCATTACTATAAAATGGACATTCTCTAAATTAGCCCCTATTGAAAGTGCAATAATCTAATAATGTATTTTATGTTATAATGTCCCATTTCCTCTTGCATACAAAGCTGGAAAATGACCTTCCTGTGGATGTTGAACACTGTTATAAATGAGTTCTAAGGAAACACTGCGAGCTGTCAATAAGTGGTCGAATTCTGCTTGCTTTGACTTGTCTAAACCCTTAATAAGAAACCTGTCCTCAACTGGCATCTTCCCTGAGAGAAAAAAGGAATACTGCACCATGTTTAAATGACAGCTCATCAATATTGTTAAAGTGGCCTGAATTAAAGCTTAAAATAGAAAATAAAAGTAGAGTTGATGCTCTGATGACAAGACAGAATTTCCACTAATTTCATGCTTGATGTCTTCACATTTTCAGACAGGTCTCAGTTAACTACATCATCTAAAAGCTGCTCAACAAACACAAGGAGTGTAATGCACCATAGCAAAGGTCAGGAAGGCTGACAGTGTTTTTTTTGTTTTTTTTATCATGACAAAACACTGGTAAGAAACTGATCATCACAATGAAAGTTAGCCACTAACTGTACGTGTATTCGTACTGAACCGTTTGGACGTTCGGTTCTGTACGCGTCATTGGTCCGGTACGCCCTGTGACCCAAACAAAATAGTCTATTTATGTTTACTACCCACACACGCGGAACCGAATATCTAGAGCGTGACTTTTACCCGGAATGTTTTGGCCACGCACCAGTTGTTGTCAGCTGTAACTAACCAGTGTTAGTGGAGCTCAGTGGACAGCGGGTTGAGCCTAAATGTACACCGACAATGTTCTACTGAAGTCAGGTGACGTTATATCTGTGGAAACACTTCAAACATATAATTTAGGACGGCATCACCAGAATGTGTCGATTAGCGGAACGAAACAACAACAGTGTCCTGCAGATTCACATCGTTTTTCACTTTTTTTTTTGCTGTTTATGTGACAGTAGTAATTTGTAGAGAATACCGTATTAAATCAAAGTGCTTGAGCCCCGCTACAATATCCCTTCACGTCTGTTGTTCCTGCCCTGTATAAACGAGCTGCTGATCAGGAGTCATCAACAGTCTGATGATAGAGCATTACTGACATTTGTTTTGTTTTTTTGTATTAATATGCAGTATTGAGTGCTGTGACTGTTACAGTAAGAATTATGGCCAATCAGCCACTGTTTCAGTTTATACTTCTCAAAATATATATTTTTTTGTTTTTCCCTGTTGTATCGAAAACGTACCAAACCGTGACCCCGAGGTATGTACCGAACTGAAAATGTTGTGTACCGTTACACCCCTAATGTATGCGGGCTGATATATCTTCTTTAGGGCCCTCGCAATCATTTTCCAGGAGGATTTTAAATTGCAGAGTTTATAAATGTTAGAATAAGTTGTGCGAACTATACGCCTTTATTATTTGACCCTTAATAAATGATGTGTGTAAAGTTTAAGGGAAATCTTGACAGATTCGAGCAGGGTTGTCACTTTAATTTTATACCCAAGGAGAGATTAAAATGAATAGGATGAAATTAACCCCATCTCAAAAGCAGCCTCTCCATTCAGCTGGGTGACATGTGTCTCTGCGTTTATGTGAACTCTAAGTTACATAATCCGCGTCTCCCGCTTCCTCATTGTGCAACATTAAAAGAAAATGTGCTCTTCTATCTCACAGGTCAATGGCATTAAAAGCGCTGTGCCCACCTGGCAACCAACTGCTGTGCGAGGACCCTGGCATTCCACACATTTGGGCTCGCAGCGTGTACTGCAAGCACCCACACATGCTGGAGTGAGTAATCATTCCCATCATGATGCGGTCGTCTTTTCTCCGATCACGACAGCAATTGTGCGCGGCCTTTAATGCAGCCGGAACCAGACTAGCTCATGATTTTCCTCAAGTCACTATGAAATGAGCTCAAGTACAGTATGATAGCGCTGATGAATCCCTTCAGCGTCTGTTGATATAACTGGTCATGGTGTTTAGGAGGTCATTTTAGATATTATAATCAAGTCACATCAAATCCATGACTTCTCAGCATTGTCTTCAGGCCTGTTCATTTAATGCTGCCATGGGCTTTTAATGAGGGGCACATTGTAGAGAAAGGCAAGTAGCGATGTGATTTTAATAGGCTCACTATGGTCCACTGGCAAGGGAAAACAGTCATTGCATTAGTTCTCTCTGAGCGCATAATTTAAGTAAGCGAGGGGAGCCGGGATGTTGTCTGCTTGTCGGAGTTCAGTCTTATAGAGGAGCTGTGTCGACGAGATGGCATGTCGTCTTTCAATGTAGATAAGGTGTTTGGAATACATTAACCTTTTCCTCATTTGTTTTGTGTGTGTACCCTTTTTGTTCCACCGTGAAATGAGAAGTCTTTGCTGCTACGGGGCAAAATTGGAGCTCACATGGGGCTCACGAGGCAGAGGCATGTGACACCTGAACATTAGCCTTCAATCGAAATGAGAAAAGATGAGGGGAGAGAAGCGAGGGGGGAAAAAGACAAGAGATGGAGGAGAAGAGGGGGGGTTGGGTCGGCAGCGGCGGGCTGTTCAGGGTTTGGGTAACAGCTATATTTTGTCTCCCTTGCTCATTCTATCTTTCTTTTTCATTCCCTTGCTCTCTGTCTCCGGCCGTTAAAGCTCAGTACCGCAGGCACTGCAATTATTGGTACGGTAGAGATGAAAGGTCATAACTGTTAGCAGAGGAGAAGGAAGTGACAGAATGAGGAGGGAGGACATTCCAACTTTCAAAAGCTTTAAGTAGCCAGGCATAGAGGAGGAAAATAGTGTAATAATGGCAGTCGAAAGTCCTGCTTATTGACTATGTAAAATGATGGTTCCTGACCTTTTTCCGTATTGCTGCCCAAAAGTCTAACCATTTAGTGAAATGTATTTTAAGCAATTTTTGTTTTACCTCTTCCGAAAAACCGCTAGAAACAACGGTTTCAAAATGTAGCAATGTTGTCCTGCCAAATACTCTGAATTAGCCCTGAAACAGTGGCGGTGACTGTAACTGACAGAATAGACCCTCCTCACCCCAAAAATGATTGTATAGGTCATCTGTGCAAGCAGCTCATTACGACCCATATTTACATTTGTTGTTAGGTGGCGACCTCGAGTGGCCGTAGTAATTATGACGGGAGTAACGGAATAAGTTATAAAGACTGTTTATAGTGGGATGGGTCAAACACAGGACTTGTGCCCCATGTGCAATGAAAAGTCAACGTTGGTTTTGTTACATGGTCACGTGACATAATGTAATGATGTCACAGCATCTTTTTTGAAACCTAAAAAAGTAGTTTTATTGCAACCAAGTAGTTCCGTTTCACAATGTTATTCACCATCACGTTTAAAACGGCAACCACGTGAAATACAACGGTCATATATGCCGTTTTCAGAGTCATTGGCAAGTCATTACAAGTCTATACTACTTGACAACTAGTCAAAAAAGCATTTTGCCCATAGTCCACGATTATAAAAAGAGACCGCTACAAAACTGTAAAAATTCAAACTGCAAACACAGTCAATAATTTACAAACACTCCACGAAGTGAGAAAACCTTTTCAATGTATGCACTGTGTGAGCAATTTTCATACGAATGAATGGAAGCTATGTTGGAGTATGGTATCCAACAGAAACATCTAGTAAAGAGGACAGACTTTACAAAATGGTGAATAACGTGAACGCAATTTCAGCCATTGACTGCAAGATATTCAGCACTGCCATATTTTCCGTTTTTGGAGCTAGAGCACTCAGAAAGAGACAAAAGTTAAAGCCACGATAGAATGGGTGAAACCTGAAAGAGAAGTAATATTTTCTTTCATAAACTCAAAACAAACAACCAGAAAGTAACATGTCATATTCACTTAAAGACGACCAGAGTGGAGAGCACGCACACCGAAAACATTTTCACAGGTGTTGGATCAAACTGTCAAATAAAAACAAAAACCAGACAAAAGATATGAACACAAAAACATGTTTTCTATTGTTCTATTGTAATCCTGTTATTAAGACACAGCGCTGATTGGTTAAGTCTGATACCAGATTGATTTTTAATTAAACAGGTTACAGCCATTTCAGTAATGAGTGTGTTTGTGTATACATAATAGTGCCTGCTCTGACAAAGCCTGATGACTATTTCTGTGAAATCAAAAGAAGTTTACTGTGAGCCATCAATACAATGTGTGTGGATCTATTGTGTAATTCCTGCCTTCGCATTCTCTTAACGCAGTCATTTTAGAACAAATCAACATGAGGAGTCACGATAAAAGAAGTGAAATTAGTTACCGACACCATAACACATTGTAGGAAACTCGTGATTTGCCTTATATTTTAGTGAGAAGATTAGCTGCTGTCCCAGCAACTTCCATGGAAGCTATCCTGGACGCAGCCACTAGATGGCATTACATAAAACGTCTCCTCTGCCACTTTCCCGTTGGCTTCCATATCCAGCTCTTAGCTGCTTTGTGAAGAGGTAATATGCTGTATTGTGATGCAAAGTACTGTAATTATGGTCACTATTATGGTCATTTGCTTTCCTGGCGTGAGAATGAGGCTCATTAGCCTTTATGACTGAAATATCTTGTGGCGCTGTTGAAAAAGTGTGCGTGTGTGTGTGTGCGTGTTGGGGGAGGCTGGGCTGCCAATTCAATCTTAAAATCAGCTGCACCTTCATTCCCCACTGAGATTTATGCAGCACCCATAGAGACTCCTGAGAGTCGCTGTAGAGAGCAAAGACATGGGAGAAGGACAAGGTGAGAGCATGAGGGAATGAGGAGATGGGAGGAAAAAAGAGGATGGATTTGGGCTGTAACTGCCCAGGCAAATGGGTTGTAAGGGGAAGATGAAAGACAGGAACTGCAGGCAGAGAAATAAGCAGAAAGGCCATCAGAGTATAAGAGACAGCAAATGAGGAAATTGGAGGGAAAGTAAAATTAAGCAGAGTGATGCTGAGAGGGGAGAAAAGCAAAAGGCAGCCAGGGAGATCTATATGCCAGGGGAAGAGTGCTGTATTTCAGGCCCAGTGCCTTTGTGCCATTTGAATCACTGCAGGTTTCTCATGCCCTGGGCTCTTCTATATAAAGCTCAGACAGCTGCTGGATTTTCCACATTACTGCCATGGAATTGGATTAATACAATGCCCATCCATGTTTTCACCGTCATCAGCCAGCATCCGGAGGGACCTGCTCTCACAGGTCGCTGGCCACCTGTCTCCTTCTGCTCATTGTTATGGTGGACATTAGCTGGTATGGGCAATGTATGGCACACTGCATGCAGAACAGCACATCATTAGGAAACAAGTTTGTCATTCAATGTTGTTTTCCACAAAAGGCTAAAGGCCAAATCCATAGTTATTGAGTGTGCCCCCTGTTGAAGCAATGTTCCCACTGTATAGGAGTGAGCGCTTTACTGGTTTTGTCACCGTCACAGGTGTCACGTTCTACCACAACATGGATTTCGCAATACCAGCATTACAGTGACACACAAACATTTTGGCAGTAGCACACACAAGGGAGATCTACTGTCACCTGCACGCTAGCAGCTATGTACAGCGTTGTGTTAAGAACATAGACTAACTTGTCAGAGTTAACCCCCCACATGATCATCTTTTGATTCTGAGTGTGCGTGGAGTGAGAGGGCGAGTCAATGCGCTGCACGCAGCTTTACAATGAGGAACAAACAGTTACGGGAGGGGCAAGGGGAGATCGTGGATGGCGTCGTCAGATAAAAAAAATGTGAATATAATTTGGTGGCCGTTAATATACCTGGGTGAAACACCGTTTTATTGCTCAGCAATACAGTTCACTCCACTCACAACTCAAAATAACAGAATGGCTGTTACTACTAATGAATCACATGAATTATGCCAATTCAGTGAAAAGAGGTAGAATCATGTTTTGAGTAGAGTATCCCTTTTAATTTTGTAATACCATGATATAAAACTGTCAGTGCAAAAAAACACAAAGCAATACTGTGATATAAACTTTAGGACATGTAGTGGATATAGCATACGTGACGTCACCCAGTGGTTTGTGGACTACTGTTATGACGCCTCATGTTTGGCATTTTGGCCATCATCATCTTACACTTTTGAAACTGGATGGTAGCACACTTTTGTCTAAAATATAATTGTATGCCGCAGCATTAGAATTTCCTTTAATTGGAACTAAGGGGCCTAGCCCAAACCATGAAAAAATACACATGTATGTGGACAGGGGTGTCCACATATTTTTGTATATTTTTGGTCATATAGTGCATTTTCTTTTCACATGAAAAATGTGTATCTATAGAAATTCTTCAAATTTCAACAAGGTAAAAGAAACTGAAATATAGACCAATCAATTTCATTTCAAGGTAATACCACTCATATTTTTTGGTACAGTGAAAATAAATGCATTTTTGTAAACTTTCTTTAAAACTGGTGAAAGAAGAGTGTCAACCTGCATTTCTGCACTGCCATTATATACCAATGCAAGATTTGAAAAGGTCTTTTATCTTGAATCAAAGCTGCATAAAAGAACTAGTCCATGAAAAAACCCTAATTTCCTCATATTATAATGGATCTGGCAAATGTTGAAAGCCTGCCATTTTATCAACAATCCCTCACTTCCTCCCATTACAAGTGTGAAGTATCAAGATGTCTGACCAGGGGTCACATCACACGGCTCACATCAAGGCAGCCTTGAGATTCTGCGGAACGCCGCAATTACTACATTTCCATCATCTCCCTCTGTGTATGTTCTGTCTCGCACCAGCTGGAGTGTCTCCAGTGCACTTTTATGAATTGTTAGGTCTTGATGGAAGCATTCTATATAAAATGCCAACGGGGAACTGGAAGAAACTCATAAAAGTCTAATCAGTGAGGGGTATCTTTTATGTTGACAGTGTCAAGGTGCACACTCTGGTACACGCAAGCTTGACTTTCGGCATGCACAACGCACAAGAAACCATGAACCACATGAATCCACACTCCAAACCCACATTTGCACTTTTTATAGGATGTCTATCTTCCCTTTTTTTGGCCCCACACATCCTAGCACTTCTGCTTAGTTCTGCTAAAAATTCTGGACCACAGGCGCGACATCTGCTGAACTCCAGAGAGACCACGGATATCATTTCCATGCTTCCTCTCAATCCCACTTGAGAATTGCAAAGCGGGACAGACAGCAGTATGAAGCAAAGTAAAGTATTATGGCGTTTTTTGTCGATCTGGAAGTTTCTACTACTTTCACTGTATCCCTGGGTGTTTGCATAGCCTTGAGACATCCTTCAGCCTTGTGGTTTATCAGGTGCAGGAGGGTTTTTTTAAAAAGGTGAAAAAGGAAGAAAAACTTTGGCACTCCAATTTACCCCATCCACTCCTGGGTGCTGGAGAGTTGTGAAAGCTGATAGGAAAACATTCTTGACATTCTATAATGGCTCTCTCAGAGGACCCGGTCATTTCTTTTGGACAAACAAAATCTCAAATAATCTCAACCCTATCACTGGGAGCCAGATGATCACCACTGAAACCCGACTGGCTGAGCTGTGCACTCTCTGCTGAGCACAACAGGAAAATATTCCCCATGTGGGTCATATCATCGGCAAATCTGGGGCCAAGTTCAGGCTCATTCTCATGTGCATACAGTTTAGGTTTGGGATTAAAATATAGATTGTACTGCTACATATGAAATGTATTACTCTCAATATTAGAATTGCAATGATACACTAATAACAAAGAATAATGATAATCTTTTCTGTGTTTTGCTTCATTATAAATGCACCACTCTGGATCAGAGTTGTTCCATGAGACAGTAATGACGTTCCATGTTTTGGATGGTTATTCAGGGGGAGCATACAGGTATTAGAGTAATATGTAGATTGTGTATGAAAAAAAAAATTAAATGGTCCCAAATTGTGGAGGTTGTGAAGGTTTGTAAACTGGCTTATTGCCATCATGTTTTTCTCTGATTCAAACCATATTGTCATTTCCTACAAGTTACTAGAGGTCAGTAACAATATTGTTTAACTGAAATAAAGCTGCTCCAGATTCATAAACTCTTAATTTGAAATATAAGTTTTAAGCTACAAATGATCAAATATATAGTCACTGTGCCCAACAGAATGTTAATAATATTTTATACCATATTATTGAATATATAAACATATATGTACTTTTTTCTGAATACTTAAATAAATACCTACATAACATTTAAAATCTACTTGGAACCAACTGCCTTAAATTTGGCAAAGTGAAATAGTGTAAAGCCTGCATGTGTAATTAAAAGCTTGAGACGTGAACTTTACTGGTCACAGTCCTGACAGAGATTAGGTCATTGACATCACATTGCTGGTAAAGTGTCTGTGTTTCAGCCACTGGTCTGACTATGAGAAAAGGTCAGATAATTAGGTGTCCTGTCCTAGCCAGTGCCATGTCCTGTGTAAAAAAAAATAAAAAAAATACAAGGTCTTGCACCATTATGTGGTTTCACTTTCTGTCCTGTCCACTTTTGCGTCTGCTTCGGTGCAACAGCTTCTGCCATGTAACTTTGGGTTGTGACTAGCTGCTGTCTTCCATTATGTCTTATTATGTGCACATTTGGCTCAAATAAGTATTTGGAGGTGGTAAACAAGGTATGCTGCTATTTGTTTTATTGCCTGCAGTCCAATAATCCAATAGCCAGCAAAGATGCCAAATGAAATAAGATAGGTCTGGGGACATGATGGCAAAAATAGATATTGTAATCATTACCCAACAATCTAACAATATAGTCTATGAAAATGTATAACAGGTTTTGTAAAACGTCCTCATGAGCTTCCAATTCATTTGTCAAGCATTGTAAAGCATGTCTGTCTAATCTTCTCTCATTGATTTAACTAGTTCATTTTATACTCTGCCAATACAAGTTTAACTTCTCTAGTGCATTATTGATTTAGTCATTACACATTTTATGATTATACAACTGTGGGTGCTCAATACAAAGTCATTTTGAATGTTGAATTGAACGAAAGGCCTACATGAGTAATATTACTCAACGAGAGATTTCACAACCTTTAAAATGCTCGTCTTTTGGTCTAAAATCTAATAACCTCTCCTTCAGATTCAAGATTATATTTATGCAGCATGTTCCAAGTCCATCATTTTAGGAAAGGGAAATGCTATGTAAATGTTTGAAACTATGAAAGGAACACCATGCATTCATGCCATTGCTGTTGACCGTTTTGCGTGGTATGCATTTTTGTGATGATAAAAAGGTCTAGAAAATAACAGAAAAAGATAACACAGAAATTGTTAATTTCTGGTTAAGTGATCCCTGCATCAGTCGCTCATTGCTGAACCACAGCTGAAAGAATAGTTGTTGTTTTTTGTTTTTTTTAATGTCAAAACACACATTTTTGACTACTTCTTTGGGGATGCTTGCCATGTTCAGTGTCAGTAGGACATCACAAATATCCAGTTTACCCAAACTTTCCCTTGTGCCTGCATATGCTCCACTTACCTACTCGTTTATATTCAGGGATGGAATTTATCCCAGAATACTTTGTGTACACGTCAAGGAACGAGGGACGGGGCAGCAGCTCTTCACAGGGCAAACATGGAGAGCCAAAGACAGTCAGATATAAAGGAAAATCAATTACTGGTCTTTTAATCGTGGGAGGAAACCTGGCGAACATTAAACTGTCCACACAGAAACAAGAACTGAACCTTGTTGCTGTGAAATGACAGTGCTAACCACTGAGCCACCATGACGCATCCATACTGGTGGTAGGATGTGAAGGATGTGAACGCTTGGCAAAGAATCTGTCACGTTCGCACTGAAAGGGTAAACGTTTTTCAGGCGAGCGGAGCCATCTGGTGTGTGGTGGAGACACCAGCTGGAGGGAGGCAGGAAGACGGGTTCAATGGGCCTGCGAGAAAATGGCAGGAGTGAAAGGGTGAGTGCTCTGAATCAGGTGATGTTTCACGCGCGGGGCAAGATGTCCAGTGATTCACTGCTGTAGTGGACACCTGCTCAGTGCCGACGCTCCACTCGGCAATTGGAAGTGGGAGCCGGGTGACTGCACACACGACTCAAGCTCAGTTTGTAAAATTAGATTTTTTTACTAAGTAATATGGCCTATAGGGTTGAAAGTAATGACATGGATTTCATCATGCGATACAAGGGGTGGTATGGAAACTTTTACTATGGACACTATTTTTAATTCATTCTGTTTTGTAATTTGCTATATTGGTGAAGTTATGTACTTTCTAACAAAATCAATAATGTAAATCCTGCACTATAGCTAGCTGGTAAAGAACATTAAGACTTTTTGTTTATACAATGATCAAATGTTAAACAGTAACCAGTAAACTGCATTACTAAAAGGATTTTTGTTTGTTTAGTTTAAAAAAGGAAAATACATCTTGATTGAAGGAACTTGATTTATCTAAGTAATGGTAAAAATGTAATGTTTTCACAAAACATGACCAACTATTATGGACACAACCATTTAAAGTCTTTAATTTAGAGTATCTAGCTTCCATATCGTGACGTATTTCCCAGTAAAACGGGTTAGACAGGCGGGACACAACATTGGGAGCAATTTGATTTGATCGTTGAAAAGTGGGCGTGTCATGACAAACATTGCACCAACAGCACCGTGGTGTTGCTAGCTAGCCAACTGTTAGAGTAGCTCTGTGCGGCTAACAGTTGCAGATTCATCGACAGGAGGATGTCGTGATATTGGTTGAAATCGGTTAGTACTAGCTCATGTAAGCATGCTTCATTTTTTTGTTTTACAGGAAAAAAGAAATAATGGATTTTGATTGCTTTTTAATATAAATATACAAAGAAATTGAATTTTTGTAAATTGTTTGGCATATGTTGTTAAATAGGTGCACAACGTGACCTGAGATGTGATCGAAAAAGGTTGAAAATGCATTTTTCATTTCAGCTCGACTTTAAAGTGAGACTGTGCCACTTTTCTATGAAGAAAGAACACAGTCTTCCTCTTAGAAGTGAAGTTACATTTACCGTATGAAAGGCACTCTGTAAACTTCATACACTTGCAAACTTCTGCACTTTAGAAACTTTGCACACCAGAGCACTCAACTCATAACACGACATGTTACATTAACGCAATCTTATTTTTTATTTATATTTTATTGGTTTACTAGCACATTCATATACCATCTGTGAACACTTGCACACTTCTGTCAATATTCCCTGCATACCTTTAAACTATGCAGCTCTCATACAGAACATACTGTTTGCATATTCCTTCTGTAATATTATTTATTATTTATATTCTGGAGTTAATTTCACCACCTGTCTTTGGAGCTTTCTTCTCATACTTTCTTCATATACTTTTGCTTTTTGCTTTGCTCTTGTTTTTTTGGATTTATTTTTCTTTTGTGTATACTTTTGTTTGTGTTGTTTCTTGTTATGCACCGTGACATCAAGACAAATTCCTTGTACGTGAAAACTACTTGGCAATAAAACTGATTCTGATTCAAACCTGCAACACAGCGGACACAGCGCTGTGGAGATAGGTCTGGCTACGCGAGTCGATGTGATCCAGGAAAGCACCTCGACTTGAATTTTTCAATCTGAAATTGACCAATCGAATTTGAACAACCTGAATCTGTTTTGTTTTTTTAATTCCAAAACTGGAATTTTTGGATCTGAATTTGTGAACATTGAAAATAATGTTTTTGAAATTGCAAATCAAGAAATTTTAATTTCAAAGAGGTGAATTGAGAACAAATTCATTCAGATACATGGTTTCCAAAGTAAAATATTTCAATGCTATGCATTCAGTGGTGTTTAAATTACAATATTAAGTATTCAATGACTGTTAAAATAAAAATATTTATGTCTCTTATTTGCTTGCATACAAGTGCTTAAAATGCAGTAACTTTAACTTGTCAGGCACAATTAACATATTTTATATAAATTATACATAAATAATGAGAGATCTTTAATGTACGTGTAATATAACAGCATTAAATCCTATTTACAGTGCTACAGGATTACAGAGCAAGAAGTCAGTCTTGTATTATAGGAGACTGCTGCCCTCTTGCTTGCTGAAGTGGAATAGCACACAGTGTCGTTAACCACCAGCTGCATTTACATGAACTCAGAAAAACTGATGTTTATATATTTTGGGGAAGTTAGAAGTATTACAGTAAAGCTGTGCATTTAGACAACAAAAAAACATGGTTTCCAAGATCTAAACATCAAAATCTGTAGCCTATCATAAAAAGTTCAAACCAAACAATTCCAGCTAAAATTGTTGTGACACTATATTTCTTTAAAGCTTTAGAAACTATCTATACACACACGCACGTGCACACACACACGCATGTGCGCGCACACACGCACGTGTGCACACGTGCACACACACACACACACACACACACACACACACACACACACACACACACACAC
>JAOVVB010278622.1:0-17526 GCA_028570985.1 Heterobranchus longifilis | reverse complement strand
ACACACACACACACACACACACACACACACACACACACACACACACACACACACACACACACACACACACGGACATGAGCACACACACCGACAGCAGAGGCGGAGCCTGTGCTGCCTCGGCCTCGTCCTCTGAGAACTGTTGGAGCATTTCTGTTTCTGGACTTTGTTCCTCAGTCTGCAGCTCTGCTCTGCAACGCCCTGATTTTGCTCCCGTTTTCACACTTTTCCAGTTATTTCGAAGTTGAATAATGAAGGAGATTTTCAGATTCAGTGTTTCGGTCATGAAGTAGCTCTCATCAACCTTCTTCTTGTGATCGAGTTGTTTTTTTTTATAAAGAATCCAGTGCCTGTAGAAGTTGATCTGTTTGGCTTTTAAATCCAAGCAATTCATGATCATTTTTATTTGCTGCTCAATTTTTCTCTCATTTAGACATTTGCACTAAAAAAAAAGCATTTTACACCACTTAAACATACTGTGGATTGGTTAAATATTAAATAGCAGCCTTATCATTTATAATTGATCATTAAATAGAATGTATTTCTGCTAAATGAGACAGAGCACATTTTTTGATATCACTCCTGATGATACAGTATATTTTTATGAAATCGCATATCTCTGTAAGGTTGTTAAAATAATGCATGGTGATTTCACAGCAACCTTTAGGAACTTTTTCCAGCAGAAATGGATACTTTTCTTCAGGGTTTTTCTTCAGAATGCCTTCCTGTCTCGAGCACAGGACTCGAGTTTTAGTCAGCCTGGTCTCCTAAAAGTTTACGTCCACACACAACGAGGCTGCATTCTCAGTTATGTTTCCAGGAGAAACTTATCTTCTCCCAAACCACCATCTTTTTTCTAAACCTAACAAAGTAGTTTCATAGCAATTCACAATGTTAAAGAGGTGTTTAAAACTGCGTCCGTAATTCGGGAGAAAAAAACCTTGAAAGGTAATTGAGAAAGCAGTTTGTGTGCGTGGTAGTAATATTGCAGGAGACAGCGCTGGTTGAGTCATAGACAGCAGAGATGGTGTTTACATAGAGACAAAGGATCACTGTTAATTGGACACTAAGGAAATCACTGTGGTGGCAGAAACAAAGACTGTCAAACAAGCATTTATGTACCCGTTTGTTGGTCTGTTTTTTATTATTTTTTTAGGTAACACCACTTTGTTATTGTCTGTAGGAGCGGTGTTCAGGGATGAATAAAGAATGCAATTTTTCATTGATGTCGATTCTGGAAATTATATTGCATTTGTAAGAGTTTCCAACATAGAAACAGAATGAGAGTAGAGCGGACATTCCCATTCAAATCAACACAGGAGGACATTTCCTGTAACCAGTGTAGCATTAAAGCATGGCGGAATTAGCAAGCTAGCTAACTAGCTAATTTTCTGTAATCAGTGTAACATTAAAGCATGGCGGAATTAGCAAGCTAGCTAACTAGCTAATTTTCTGTAACCAGTGTAACATTAAAGCATGGCGGAATTAGCAAGCTAGCTAACTAGCTCATTTCCTGTAATCAGTGTAACATTAAAGCATGGCGGAATTAGCAAGATAGCTCATTTTCTGTAACCAGTAAGCATGGCCTAATTAGCACAAGCTAGTTAACTAGCTGGAGCCCCGACGCCGCTGGGAGACTAAATCACCAGGAGGCTAGCAGGCTGCAGCTAGAGACGGATGGCTAACGGGTTAGCTAGCTAGCTTGTCCATCTCTGGAGCTGCCGTCTGCTCTCCTCCCGGTGAAGTAGTCTGCGACACTTTACGGCCCCACTGACGTGTCACCATAACTCGACAAACGGTTCAATGTCCGTCCTACTCTCGTGGTTTCCTGAGCGTGGAGAAACTCGCTAAGCTAATCCAACCTTGAGTTGAGCTAACAGAATCACACGTGCAGTTCCAGATGACGATGCGTCCGTTGTGTTTGCTTTGTATTGTATTTTGCTACCAGGTGTATCACGGATAGGCCTGCATGGCTTTTCTTTCTTCTTTTTATTGAAATACTGTTTTCATTGTCGTGCTAGCTGATAGCCTTAATATTCCAAACAGCTGTATGGATATACTGTATACCTGATATGACCGCCTTTAAACATTTGGTCAGACTCTAGCTTTTATGCCAACGTAATGTTCTGTAATTTCAGAATGATTGCATCTGTACTCAAAGAAACAAACAGAACACCAGCTCTTAGCATTTCTTTTTATTTAGGCTGATGTATTATGAATGATGTCAAAGCAATCTGATATTTGATGCAGTTGTAAAAACAAACGTGTTTTTCAAAATAATGGACCTGACTGGTTTAGGCCATCTTGACTTGTGATTGGTTCATTTTATCATCTCATTTTCTTTATGATTGGCTATTGAGAGTTACGGTTAGTCAAAGGTATTTACTGTTATGTACAAAAAATTGCAATGGAGTGCTGTGCACCTTTTTACAAAACTTTCTCAGTAGCTATTTATATAAAAATGTACCATCCGTACTGTAGCTTATTCACTCATTGCAGGTTTGCAGCATACAAAAATATCATTACAAAAATCAGTTCTTGTTCCGTTAGTCTGCAAAAATGGAGTAAATTGATACAATTCTGAATGTTGACTGAAACATATCCATATAAAAATCATTATGCATTCTTTTTTTAAATAAATGTATAGTTTTTAGAATACCTGTGTAATGTAGATTTTCATTTTGCTGTAAATAAACATTTTCCTCTGTACTCCACTTGTGTTTAGTCTTCCAGCAGTAAAACACTTGTAATTATCTGAAAAGGTTAAAGCTCCTACAAACAATTGTATATTTAAAAAAAAAAAAAAAACTCAATCACCCCCCCAATACAGTATCAAACAAGTGAATTCAAAGCTATACATAATCCCTGATGTCACAGACAACTCAGCACGACAGGTATTCAGGAATATAAAAATACAATC
The DNA here is from genome assembly GCA_028570985.1 of Heterobranchus longifilis. NCBI lineage: Eukaryota > Metazoa > Chordata > Actinopteri > Siluriformes > Clariidae > Heterobranchus > Heterobranchus longifilis. The sequence continues at coordinate 14,609 of JAOVVB010278622.1, read as the reverse complement.
ACAAATCATTTATAAAAACACAAACACTGGTGGAAAAACATCCATTGTGTGTTTCAGTACATTCATCACCTTTATACACATAAAACAGGATTTCACTCCAAGTCCCATACATTCAGTAAGTGGACTCTCAGACACCAGCGTCCCTCCTTTTCCTCTTAGTCATCAGAGTGAATTCTCCTGAAAAACAACACAGTTTGATTAACGTGTTGCTTACTGTAACCTGCTGTGATCCAGCACATTAAAGGAGACACATGCTCATTTTCAGGGTCATACTTCGGTTTCTACTAGAACATGTTTCAGAAAACACTTTTATGCCAACAGATCTTGATGGTTTCTCCGTAACCGTTATGTTCTGATCCAAAACCATAATCCTAATTATTAAGTGTTGTGATGATCAGCTGTGGTGATCTAACTAAGTGTCAAATCATCAGCCCTCAAATCCATCTGAAAACTGACCTCTGTCTCCTTTTTGTCTCCTGCGTCCTTCTGTCCCAGGAAAGCCTTGTTCACCTGTCCACACAGACAGAAGAGATTACTTTCAAATTCAGGCTGGTCATTAAGAACCAGAGTGTATATAAAGATGAACAGCTCGCTAAAAATGAAGCCAAAATATCTGGATCGCCCCCTGGTGGCTGGCTGCAGTATAGGTCATAAGCCCCGCCTCCTCCATGTTAGTGGATGAGACATGAGCCAAACTAAAAACTAAAAAAAGTACACAAATACATTTTTCCCAAAGATGGTTTCTGTCATTTTAGGTAGTTCTTACCATGCTGATGTATGTTGAAGTGTTGAATTTTCATATAAGTTTGGTTTTAATTAGTTATTTGATGCTATAAAAAACACAGTGAAATGTCATGAACGACAGCAGTGAATGACTTGTGATTGGTCAGGCGGGTATATGGGCGGGCTTAGACTCTGGTTCCAAAATTACAAGATGGCAGCGCCTGTATCCGGGATATTTTGGCTTCACTTTTGTACAGAGGGAGGAAGTGGAGATGCGTCGTCCATCATAAGAACCAATAGTTAAACGTAAAGGTAAGAAAAGCTGTGGAATACAGGAAAATTATTCAAAAGAGTGGATTCTTAACATGGAACCTCCATTTTAAGCCATTTCAAATGGTCTGATTTTGTCAGATTTAACAGAAAAAAAGTAAATAGCACACTCAAATATTGCGTAGAAAAAAGTACCATGTGACGACTCAATCTAAAGCACTGTATCTACTATGAAAAACAATTATTAACAGTACAATCCACTAGATTTCTAATTCCAATTTTCTTTTTTCTCTACCTCGCTCTCCTTTTGGCCCCGGGAATCCCATGTCCCCTTTCTGTCCTGGTCTCCCAGGCGGTCCTACAATGGCTCCATATGCTGTGGATGACAAATTCAGATGTTACCAGAAATCCTAATCCTCACGTCCTTTAGCTACGTCATTCTTCTTCTATTTAACTGTAACATTTTGGTGGTAAATTCTTCTTTACTTCTGACGTATTCCACTAAATCAGTGACATTTGCTTGGGAACCAAACAATCGGCTGTATCCGGGGGGACCTGGAGGGCCAGGTGGTCCCGGCGGTCCCTGGATTGTGCGTTCATTGTGGTTCCGTTCGAAGTCACGTAGCAGACCATGAGCTGTAAAATAAGAGACAAGGTGTGTCAAACCCCTTGTGCTTTATTGTAGATTTTGATTTGAGATTTGTAACATCATAGTAGGCTACAATTGCTCACATTTGATGTATTCCAAAATATCTGTGGCGTTTCCATGGGAACCAAACCACCGGCTGTATCCAGGCGGACCTGCGGGGCCAGGCGGTCCTGGAGGTCCTTGGAAAACACGACTGTTGTATTCCCTCACGATGTCGTGCAGCACACCCCGGGCTGCAAAGACAGAACACTCTGTGATGCAAGGGGAAGCTTTTTGTGGTACTGGTTTTATTCAACCACAAGAACATAATTTAAAGTCTCAGACTGTAAGAAAATTATTGTGTGTCATGAGCAAAAGCCTGAGGCATTAGAGTATGTTTTGTAATACCTAGACTGTATAAAAGAAGTGGACGTAGCCACCATGACATCACCCATTGGTTTGTGGACTATCATTTTGAAGCCTTGAGTTTGGCATTTTGGCTGTCGCCATCTTGTCTTTTTGGAGCCAGAAGTGACCATATTTGGACAAGAGGGTGGAGCTTGAGACACGGATCGATGCATGGATCTGACTGAGAACCTGAGGACCCAACCTGTCTGCGCTGGGGGGGGCTGGATTGAATAGCTTTCACGCCTGTATAGTGGAAAAACTCCCTGGCCTGTTTGTATTTCTTTAAACCAATCACAATTGTCTTGGGGGGCGCTACGCCCCGACTGCAGCAAAGGGACTTTGAGAAACACACGAAGGGGAGGAGGGACTTCCTCCAGCAGGGGTCTCCTCCCGGCAGAAGTATAAGGCTTTATACCGACAATGCTTACATAGCAAGCCAGAGTTCCACTGTGGTAACGATTTATCAATCACAAGGTAGTCACGCCCTAAACCATACCCTGCTTTATCGTCTTTTTGACTCTAATTTACAAACTGAACATCATGCTGTATTGAACATAAACTCTATAAACAGATTCTGCATATGAATGCAGAATCTGTAGGCAACTGAACCAGATTTTGGTATCGGAAGCGCTCTGGTTTCTGTTGAGCATGCTTTGGTCGCATGCAGGTAAACAGTCTATGTTGAGGGTTTAAGAGGCGGAACGCATTGACCAAAATGCAATCTCGGAACTCATCGGCCAATGTTGCCTTTTTATATTATTTTTTTGTTGTTATCTATCTGCATTCATATGCAGATGTCTTTTCATAAAGGCTTTGTCTCTCAACTCCAACTCCATTCTCGCATCTCAAGTTGCTAATCGGACTGTAAACAATGACCGGTGCAGAGACACATGACGAAATTGTTTATTGAGGTAAGAATTCAAGTGAGAAGTAGGCTCATTTTCTCATAGACTTCTATACAATCAGACTTGTTTTTGGAGCCAGTGGTGTCGCCCCCTGCTGGTCATGAGAAAGAATGCAGGTTGAAGGCACTTCCACATTGGCTTCACTTTTCAGACCCGGGGGTTGCCGATTGGCTGGAAATTATATGTTAACGACAAAGATGCAGCCTGTCATCATTGGGCTCTTCAACTCAATGGCAGCCCTTCAATTATAAAAACACATAAAGCTAATATTGACTTACATTTGATGTATTCCACCACATCCACGACATTTTCACGGGAACTAACCCACTGGCTATGTCCAGGAGTTCCTGGAAGTCCAGGCGGTCCTGGAGGTCCTTGAACGAGACGTTGAGAGTCTCTCACAACATCACGGAGCAAACCGTGTGCTGCGTGTGGAGGACAGTGAAGGTGAGTGCAGTACAAGCAGGTAAGTAGTAATATAATAATATATAATGGCAGCAAGGTTCAGAGAGAGAAATCACCTACATTTTATGTAATCAGTTACTTTGACAGCCATACTGGAGTAGTCTCCAGAGTCCAGGTTCCAGGCTCTGGCGACAGGTACACCTGGCTCTCCCTTGTCTCCTGGGGGTCCAGGAGCACCTGGTGCACCAGGAAGTCCGAACATAGCTCCTCCCCCACCGTCACCTGGAGACAATACAACACAACATGACTGCAGAAGGAAGAGTGACTTGCCAACGTAGAGGCATAAAAAGCATAGAATTGCAAGAAGCCTTTCCTTATTGTTTTTGTATACACTGCTAAAAACACTACCATGTTTTTTAAATACTTTTTCCCCAAAACTTATCATGTAGTCTAATCTTAAACTTGAACAAGTTGAGGACTAGGAATTAACTCAAGCTGAGCCACAAGCCATATGTCTTTAAAACTGTAACTTTCTACTGTTATAAAAAGGTGACATATTCCTTTAAACTCACTTTTCATGTATTGTTGTTGTTCTGCTCTGAGTGTCTCTCTGTTGGCATGCTCAGCATAGGAAACCAGTCCTTGGATTCTACCAGGGGGGCCCTCTGGTCCAGGGGGACCAGGGGGGCCTGGTTGGCCTCTCAAGGCAACACCTTTGGGACAAAGGAACAGACAAAATGTATTTTATAAAAGTATATTTTCTCAGATGAACTGATGAAGCTAATGCTTTCAGTCAGACTCACTTTGCACATAGTCACGGATGTCTGAAGTGATGTAGTTCGCAGATCCTGCTGGTCCAGGTGGTCCTGCTGGTCCAGGTGGACCTTGTCGACCAGGAATACCCGGGGAACCAGGAGGCCCCTGAGGACCCACAACGGCTTGATACCCAGCTAGTTGGACAATGAAAATTAACATTTGTTATTTTAAGAATGCTACTAGATCTAATGACCTTAGAATCTACAGTCTACATGAACATTAAACACGATGCGCTCAAAAACCTGATTTCTGTCTTTTTACACGGTAACATCCTACAAGTCATTTTCAATGGAAGCCGGTGATATGACGCAACAAACTGACGGCCGACACTTATATACAGTTGAGCTGACCTCAATATTTTTCAGCCCTCCGATGATGCAGTGAAGCATCAACCTTATGTTTTTATTTCACTGTTTCCAGTCCTCTGCTATTGTGTTATTTAGCTCAGTTAGCTGATGCTATATTAGATTCTGCTCTATTGCAGTGCACACGGGGATGTAATGCAGCGGTGTAATGTGAAACAAAACAAGCGCTTGAGCAACACCAACGGTGACCTGACGGTGACTCGGTGACAATGTAGCTGGCTACGCTCAGATGTTTGTAGCTTTTGTCGGCGGTAATGTGAAGGCTACGTTCAGACTGCAGGCAAATCCGATCCCCATTAGATCTTTAAGACAGACGGTCCGCAAGTGATCAGATCAGATTTGTGTGTCCAGACATCACCGACCTTTCTGCATGGGTTGCTGTGGTAACGACGTAAGCATCAGTAACTACCTAGCTAGCATGAGAAATGGAGGTCATCATTTCGCCCTCCAAACAATCATGCTGTCATCTCATGGTGCAGAACTCTGAAAATTGCAATGTGTACCAGCCTCCTCCATCGCTGAGTGTGTCTGGTGCGACAGAGGAGGCTGGCAGGCGATACATTGCAATGTTCCATGCTGCAGTCATGGCGGGCTTCACTGTGCAGCGAGAGACGGTGCCATCTGCAAAGTACTGAGTGGTGAGAACACGTAGTCCTCGGGACCAGGGGTGTAGTGCAATTTTTTTAAAGTACCGGAGCACATCTTTTGACGTGCATGCACGCCCACGATAAAGTTCTGGCTCATTTCGAAGGTTATGTAACCACTGTTCCTACGGTGGCACGTTTACTAGTTTATTAGTCAGCTCTAACTGACCACAGGATCAAATGTTAGATTGTTCACTTGTGTTTAGTCTTTTCTGCTCATGTAGGTTTTCTGTAGGGGGACTTTAATTCCCTGACCCGTCTGACCCTTTAAGAAGAAGGAGTGCATTTCCCCTTTAATATGTTTGTGGGTATTTTTTCTGCTTTAATGTTAATTATTTAGTTAATTCCAAAGAAGGGAATGTTTATTTATCCTTCAACTTAACTATCAATACATATGTTTTTGATTATGCCGACTGAGAGGATACATTTGAATAATACTGCTGTCTAGGTCCCATTCAGTATAATTTGGCTCCAAATGAGGGAAGATTGATGCCACCTGGCATTAAGTGGCACTAATTACAGAGATCCTCCCCAGGTGACAGGGTAGAAAACAGACAACAGGTTGGTCTCTAGTTTTGCTCCAGGAGAATGGAGGAGGTCCAGTTTTTTTTGCCTGTAAACATTTTCCCTTTAATTATCTGCAGAGAATGCTGATGATCCTGATGAAATTGTTTTTGCTCCTTTTTTTTGTGGCCGGCCTGAATAAATTGTCTTTGTTTGAAAAGACCACGCCTGCCTGCTGGTCTATCTTTCCCACTCACACTACCAACCATCCTCAAGTAAAACACATCATTCAAGAGGAAAATATTCATTTCATTCTCTAAAATGTGAACATAGGAAAGCAGAGCTGCAGCAGACAGCTTCATTTTTCTGTCAAGAGCATCCTCATTAAGATTAAGATTTAAGAGCATTTAAGCACAAGGAACAGCAGTGTCAGTGATTATTTCAGAAGCTAAAAGTTTACTTATGTTTCCTCTGTCAGTTTTTAGTTTTGCTGCTTAAATGTCCCTGATATCAGCTGCAGTGACATTACTGCATGCATGGAAACATTTACAGTTACTGAAAGCAGCCTCTCTAATCAATAAAGTAAATCAGCAAAGGAAACACTCATACATCAATACAATACATAACTTGAAAAGCAACATACTGTAGTCTACAGGGACTGGTAGAGGGGGAGTGAGGACATTTCACTCCCCCTCTACCAGTCCCTGTGAGGGTGTGGGTCTCTAAATCTGACAAAATAATTAATTCAGGTGGGTGGCGTACAAGTGGATTCGGATGGTGTCTGAGCCAATTGGCACATCAATCAATCAACACACTTTGACATATGCTTTGGTGATGATTGGATCGTCAAGATCTTTAAAAAAAATTGATTATGCAAACTGCAACTCCATATCCTGACTTGTAGAAAAAAGTGGCGCAGCGTCGTTCCGATGCGCTCAGGCAGCTACGCTCAGGACCTTTGATGATGAAAAGTGGGAGGCCAATTTTAGAATGCAGCAGGAGATGTTTGACAGACTCTGTGGCCTACTTGCGAGTGACGCAAAAGACACTTTGAAATCCGATTTGAGCGGCCAGACTGAGACCTATCTGTGGAAATCTGATAGGAATTTCAAACCACCTCCAGATTTCGTTTGGATCCGATTTGCAAAAATCTCATTATATGTGTTTTTTTTGTTGTCCAGACTTCTGGATACAATGTGGATATTTCAAACAACGTATTTGGGCTGGCAGGCTGAACAAGGCCTGATTGTGTTCCTTACTTGATAACACATTTCCAGGAGTCCCAGGGGGTCCAGGGGGTCCGGGTCCACCTACCATCCCCCTCTCTGGTGACAGACAGGAGCCACAGTCAAACACAGTCATGTTCTCTCAACAGAAGACATTTTTAAGATGTAGGTCCATCTGTAACACTCACCATTCATGAGGGCAAGGACACGTTCAGCCAACTCCTGGGTGTTGAATCTGGAGCTGCCGGGACCTGGAGCTCCAGGAGGTCCTGGGGGACCGGGAGTACCACCAATGTATCTCCTCACATTCTCTCCTGAACACAAATAATTGACACAATTTGGCAAATAGTCTCACATGCTACGCTCTAAAGAGCCGGGTATCAAACCAACAAACTTCATGTGTGCCATTCCAATATACACCTGCAAGAAATTTGGGGATTTTAACCACCCTCAGATGAGACTTACGTTGTAATAGTTTGATGACATCATTGACAGAGACGGAGCCAGGTGGACCTGGAGGACCAGGGGGGCCACGAGTCCCATCATATCCTCTATCTGGACCAAAATAGGTAAAAGCTCTAAGGACGTTTACACATACAGACATCTGGTGTAATAATACATAATATTATTTTGTAATTGGCCATACTCTGGATGTAGGCGATAACACGGTTGGCTACATCATCCACCAGCCCGTCCGCTGCGGCCCCTGGAGGACCAGGAGGCCCGGGAGGTCCAGCCAGGTAGTCCCTGATACCACCACCTGTGAGTCAAGACAATGTTGTCTCATACAGATCATTCGAGTGTGTTACATAAACCAAAGTACATAAATACATAGCTTACTCTGAAGGTACTCTGCAATGTATTGGCCCACATCCGTTGATCCAGATCCAGTTCCGTCTCTTCCAGGTGGACCAGGTGGTCCAGGTGGGCCTGGGGCGCCAGGACTGAATGATCCACCTGGTACGACAACACAAATTTTCTAATAAATGCCATGTTGAAAATACACTCAAATAGCAATTTCAATTGTAATGTTACACAAACCAAAGTACATAAACACATAGCTTACTCTGAAGGTACTCTGCAATGTACTGGCCCACATCAGTTGATCCAGATCCACTTCCATCTCTCCCAGGTGGACCAGGTGGTCCAGGTGGGCCTGGGGCACCAGGACTGTATGAACCTCCTGGTATGACAACATGAGATTCAAGATTCAAGAATCAATATTCAAAAAGTGTTATTGTCTATTACATAATGACAGAAAACTGTGTTTGGTTAGGGGCTCACAGACAACATAAACCAGATGAAGACATAAAAATCACATTAAAAGCCAAACAAAACAAACAACAATCCCATAAATAAATAAAAGCAGGTGTGCAAAACTGCATTAAAAAGTGCTGACAGTCTATTTGGCCTTGTTTAAAAATGATATTGCAGTTGGAATTGAATAGTTTTTGTAGGTTTTCTTTTTGGTGAGGGGTACTCTGAAGCAGCTGCATGATGGGAGGAGTTAGAAGGAGTGGCGAAGGGGGTGTGATGGGTCCTGAGTGATAAAGTCTGCCTTCCTTTTTACTGCTTGGCTGTGAAGGTCAGAAAGTGGGGTCTGAGTGGTGCCGGTGATTCTGGTTGCAATACAAATTCTCCAATAAAGTGTTACACAAACCAAAGTACATACATACATAGCTTACTCTGGAGGTAGTCTGCAATGTACTGACCCACATCTGTTGATCCAGATCCACTTCCATCTCTTCCAGGTGGACCAGGTGGTCCAGGTGGGCCTGGGGCGCCAGGACTGAATGATCCACCTGGTACAACAACACACATTTTCTAATAAATGCCATGTTGAAAATAGACTCAAATAGCAATTTTGATTGTAGTGTTACACAAACCAAAGTACATAAATACATAGCTTACTCTGAAGGTACTCTGCAATGTACTGGCCCACATCCGTTGATCCAGATCCTCTTCCATCTCTTCCTGGTGGACCAAGTGGTCCAGGTGGACCAGGCGGTCCAGGTAGGCCTGGTGCACCAGGACTAAATGAACCTCCTGTTACGACAACACAAATTATTGAATAAAATGCCATGTAGAAAAGAGTCAAATGACATTTTCGATTGTAGTGTTACACAAACCAAGTAAATAAATACATAGCTTACTCTGAAGGTACTCTTCAATGTACTGGCCCACATCCGTTGATCCAGATCCTCTTCCATCTCTTCCAGGTGGACCAAGTGGTCCAGGTGCACCAGGTGCACCAGGTGGTCCAGGTGGGCCTGGTGCACCATGACTGTATGAGTCACCTGGTATGACAACACAAATCCTCTAATAAAATGTCATGTAGGAAAAAAAGACTATAATAGTTTCAGGAGTTCCCTGTTAAGATTAAATCTCAATAATGCAGTATTTATTTATTTATTTTAACCCTAGGTCAAATGACTTCCTGGAATGTGAAGGCACACAAGGGGCACTGCCAGTTCCAATGAGAATCAAGGTTCCAGTTTTTGCAGCATTATTTGTATTGATCAATATTGTTGATCACTGAGAGCTACCCCCTAGTGGTCGAATATGTGAAACTTTTCTTATGAATCAATAAAAAGATCTTTTGGAGCATGTTTGCACGATTGACAAGTGTCTTAGCGTATTTGTCAACCATAGTTGCTGCTGGTTGCTCGCAACCCTTCAGATATAATATGATATTAAGGATGGTCTTACCAGTGGAGACCCCATAGATTCCCGCATCACCTGCAAGGAACACAGAAACAGAATGAGAGACAAACTCCCGTGATTGCTGACTTAGAATAGATGGAGCAAAATGGAAAGTGTTTGTGTGTAACTATCATTGATGTATTTGAGAGCTGGATAAGGTGTCTCTGCTCAGACTTGCAGGCATTTTTTTCTAGTGGCCATTGCAGCAAAGAATCCCCCTGCAGCCCAAAAAGCATTTTCCCCATAGACCACCATTGTAAAGGAGGCGTTGACAGGACACCTCGAACTGCAAACAAAGTCGACTATGACTCTTTCTATTATTAATTGTTAATCCATGGAGTTTTTAAATTTGTAAAACGTTCCTTGAGCCGAAATAAGCGATTTAAAAACCTATAATGCCATCACAATATAAAGTCTATAGGCCGAGCGGGAACTCGTGGGCGGGGCCAGCAAGATGAACACTACTGCGCATATTCAGTGGGCCGCATACCCCAGAAGTAAACCCAGAAATGTGCCAAGTGATCAACATGTGAGCCGTGCACATGTGATGTTTAGGAAAAGCTTGTTCACTTGTGTTTAGTCTTTTCTGCTCATGTAGGTTTTCTGTACGGGGACTTTAATTCCCTGACCCGTCTGACCCTTTAAGAAGAAGGAGTGCATTTCCCCTTTAATATGTTTGTGGGTATTTTTTCTGCTTTAATGTTAATTATTTAGTTAATTCCAAAGAAGGGAATGTTTATTTATCCTTCAACTTAACTATCAATACATATGTTTTTGATTATGCCGACTGAGAGGATACATTTGAATAATACTGCTGTCTAGGTCCCATTCAGTATAATTTGGCTCCAAATGAGGGAAGATTGATGCCACCTGGCATTAAGTGGCACTAATTACAGAGATCCTCCCCAGGTGACAGGGTAGAAAACAGACAACAGGTTGGTCTCTAGTTTTGCTCCAGGAGAATGGAGGAGGTCCAGTTTTTTTTGCCTGTAAACATTTTCCCTTTAATTATCTGCAGAGAATGCTGATGATCCTGATGAAATTGTTTTTGCTCCTTTTTTTTGTGGCCGGCCTGAATAAATTGTCTTTGTTTGAAAAGACCACGCCTGCCTGCTGGTCTATCTTTCCCACTCACACTACCAACCATCCTCAAGTAAAACACATCATTCAAGAGGAAAATATTAATTTCATTCTCTAAAATGTGAACATAGGAAAGCAGAGCTGCATTCATTTTTCTGTCAAGAGCGTCCTCATTAAGATAGATTTAAGAGCATTTAAGCACAAGGAACAGCAGTGTCATTGATTATTTCAGAAGCTAAAAGTTTACTTCTGTTTCCTCTGTCAGTTTTTAGTTTTGCTGCTTAAATGTCCCTGATATCAGCTGCAGTGACATTACTGCACGCATGGAAACATTTACAGTTACTGAACGCAGCCTCTCTAATCAATAAAGTAAATCAGCAAAGGAAACACTCATACATCAATACAATACATAACGTGAAAAGCAACATACTGTAGTCTACAGGGACTGGTAGAGGGGGAGTGAAATGTAAACCCAGAAATGTGCCAATGAGCAATTTTCATTGTACTTAATAGTCACCATCTTGGGGTCGGGTATCCAGTTCTTATAATACATCCGTGGTAGCCATTCACTATGGTTAAACAAACAACAAAAGAAGAGGATTTGTAACAGAGGGGATCAAACATTTGGCTGAGTTTACCTTTAGGTCCTTGTGGCCCCTCTGGACCCTCTAAGCCTGGCGGACCCTGAGGCCCCCTAGGTCCAGGCTGACCTGGGAAACCTGACATGAAAACCAAAACACGGATTTAACATCTGATAAAAGAGCATGAAGGTTCATTATTGACTCTTGAAATACCTCCATAATAACTGACCTCCACCTGCTGATGAAGGCCACAAGATGAAAGCTGAAAGCTTTTGAAAAATTTCCAGTAAGTGGATCTTGTGCTACAAATTTCAAACTACTTAGCAAACTTACTTTGGTCCATTTTCTTTTCAACAAGCCAATGATAGACAAAGCATAGAAAAGTGTACCTGCTGCATATTTCCTCTCAAATCGAAACTTACTTTTTACATGGCAGTGCCCACAAATAATGATTCTTAAAGAAAGACCCCCCCCCACCACCCCATAGAATCCATCTTATCTAAAAGTTGTAATCATACCAAGACCCGGTTCCCCTGGACTCCCTGGAAGACCTGGTTGACCTGGTTCACCTGAAACAATCATCATTACGATTTACAATTAAGATATGGTTGTTTTAAAAGTCTGCAGTTTCTAGACACTATGATGTATGCCACAATTCTCTCACCTTGGTACCCTTGTGGTCCTCGGTCACCTGAGGATAATGAACGATAAGATTTCTGTGAACCAGAAGTTCTAAACAATTTTAAAGAAGTATCCTAAATGTTATCTTGACTTGAGACCTGCCACATCCACTAATTAGTTTAGTTTAGTCTTATGAAATATTTTGTAAGAGACAAACACACTGTTTTCAGAAGCATCTCATTTGTCAAACCTACCTGCTGAACCCCGTGGGCCTGGGGGTCCTGGTGGTCCAGCAAAAAAGGTTTCTAAGACAAACCAGGGAAGAAGCAAAGACAGTAGAAGCTGAATATGACACATGCCCACTTGTCTTAAGACCTACAATGCATCTGAAATTAGATTTATTTTGCCAACCTGAGGTAGGCACAAAGCTGCCAGGGTTTCCTTTCTCTCCTGGAAGTCCAGGTAATCCAACTCCTGTGAGCACAGCAGAAATAAAATATCTAACTTTCTATTCTGACACTGCTAAAATCATCCTGTATGCTGATGATCTAGGTATCTATTTGTCTGTCTGTGTAATGCATAATACTTGTTTACCTGGCTCTCCAGAAGGACCTCTGCGTCCTGGAGGACCCTGTTTAGTCTCACCTAAACAAGAGTCACAGCAGCATTTGAATAATCATTCATTTGAACTAAGCGCCTGTTTGGAAATGCCCTTAATATCTTACAAATAGCTTTTCACATACCAGGAGGACCTTGAGGACCAGGTGCTCCAGGAGGCCCTGGGGGTCCTGGTGGGCCATACAGTCCAGCTGCCGAGGAAAGTCCTGTTAGAATGAAAATGTAGAGGGTGTAGTTATGTTTTGTATAATTTGTATAATTGATACTACCACCAAATTGTGCCAGAGTAAAGAATTAAGGAAATAGAGAGGTACTCACTGTCAGTTCGCGTGGCACTAATAGTTTCTGAACTTGTAACAATACCAGGCTCGCCAGGTTTTCCTTGCTCTCCCCTTTCTCCTCTCTCTCCTTGTTCTCCCTTAGGTCCTAAATGACGTAACATCACAGAAAAAAACAATCTGTTCAATATGCATCAACAATCCTCACACCCATCTGTTTTTGATCCATCCCAGATGCTTAACATGGGTCAAGACTTTGGATTTACCAGGTTCTCCTGGGACACCAACGGGACCAATGGGACCAGACAGGCCGTGGGTTCCAGCAGGACCTGGAGGCCCAGCAGGTCCTGGTGGTCCAGGGATTGCCACAGTATTGGAGCCAACTAGAAACAAGATGCAAGGGACAAACACCAGTTACATTTTTCAAGACTTTGTGTTTTCCTAAGGTCTAATTAGTACTGTATTAGTACTGTACAGTATTGCTTTGTTGCTGTTCTTACTTGGAGCGAAGATTTTACCAGGTGATCCTGGTTCACCTGAAAGACAGTGTTATGTTCCATTACATGATGAAACTTTCCATTATAGACGTCCAGTATATCAATAGTTTGATTAGGTGCATAGTTTTGGGGAACTTTGGCAAGCAAATTATTTTTTTGGAGGGGCAATTATGCAACTAGAATTAACGCAATGTTTTATAATGTAGTTCTCACATACACAGCTTTGTAGCTGAGACCAGCAGCTCTATAGCTCGCTCTGTCGGTCTGTCAGCTGGTTGGTCCACAAAAATGTCCCCAACCTTTCCAGACTGAAATATCTCCAAATACTTGAATGGCTTTTCATGGCATTTTGTCCAGGAAAGCATGGTCCCAAGTGGATGAATTGTAATAGCAGTAGAGATCCACTAGCGCCGTCATCAGGTCAAAATGTTAATTTGTCCTAAACTTTGTGTTTAGTGCCAATTAGCAAATGTTAGCACACATACACACTGTCAGCATTTTCATAGAGAGTTTGTTAGCAAGCTGGCAAAGCTGTGCCTAGTTAGCCTCACAGCATTGCTAGCATGGCTGAAGTTTGTACTGTTTGCGTGGTTTCACCGATGTGTGTGTATGTGTGTAAGTTTAAACTTTGTCCTACATAGCCCCTCATACAAACATTTTTTAAATTAGCAATCTGCCTTCCACTCATTAGATAGAAAACAAAATGTTTTAGAAGTTAGGTTTCTTGTCTTGTCACATTAAAACACATGCTGTACACATACTGCAGATGTAACCATAATCTCATATAATGCTTTGCATAAAAGATGATTTTTATTTCAGTACAGTGCGAATCAATTAAAAGACAATATTTGAGAAACACAATTGATTACATCACAGCTATGCATGCTGGTGGTACCTGGGATACCAGCATCTCCAGGAAGTCCAGGTGGTCCTCTCACACCAGGAAGTCCCATTGAACCTGCGTCACCTGCAGACAGGGAGCGCAATCTTTGCCTCAGCAACAATCCTAAATAATCTGGGATTTTTCTCTGGCAGCCACAACAGAATGTCATAATGGTTGGCACCTACAGAATAAACTCTGCTGAGGTTTTATGCAGTTCTCATTGTATTCCTCTCTAACCTTGATATCATATTCATGTATTTTATGTTTGTCCTTTCTGGAGAACCGCTCATACAAACAACTTCACACTCGACACTGCACTTCCTTCTGAGCAATACACCTGCCATGACATCACACACCAGCCATGACACCACACACCTGCCATGACACCACACACCTGCCATGACACCACACACCTGCCATGACATCACACACTTGCCATGACACCACACAGCTG
>JAOVVB010278615.1:0-17526 GCA_028570985.1 Heterobranchus longifilis | reverse complement strand
GCACATTGGGCCGTGGGAAACGACATTTTGTTTCCAATACTCTGTGTGTGGAAATGACAAATAAAACTTGAAAAGTATGAACCTGAAAATGAGCATATGTCCCCTGTAAACCCCTGTAAAAGTTACAGCTCGTGTGTAATGTGGGAGAAAGTCTATGCCTGAAGTCATATTTAATGCTTTAACTAACAATGTGATATTGGCACCTTTCCAAAAAATAAAATAAACACCCAGCATACAACACTGTCAGGCTTTTAAGCACACACAGGCTGAGGCACTGTGTACATGCCACCCTTTTCACATATAATGTAGTAAATGGACTACAACAATGCAAAAGCACATAATGCACAATGTCTTCATCATTCTGTAGCCTGAAGGTTGAGCAGCAACAGAGGATTTCAACAATGAAAACAGCTGATATATAGTTCTAAAAGCAGTTTTGGACGGGGTTAATTTAGTAACATGATTCTTTGGCTTATTGGAGGCTTACCTGAACAAGGATCATGTTCAGCTTCCCAATGTACACCTTTTCTTTCTAAAAAATGCAAACAAACAAGGGATAAATGTGTGTTAGTCATACCGTCTCAGTTTCACAAGGCAACAAGCCTTCTGTCATTTCATCACAGCATTAAAAATTTAATTTGGAACATGCTGAAAAGTAGGCTAATATAACAAACATGACTAAATGAAGTGTTAGTGAGGCAGTTAAAGGTGGTGTGGAAAAAGAAGGAAAGAACAACATGGTACATTTTTTTCATTTCATGTTTTGGAAGAATCAAAGTAGATGCATATTGTTAAAGATGAGTGTGTTTGTAAAAGACACCTGAGGATGGGTTAATTGCATTTTAAAATAAACTTCAGAAATCTGATGACACTAATATAATATTGTCTATTATAATGCAGCAAATTATGGGTTTTCATGAGTACTGTTTTGGATAACAGACCGTTTACAGAATCCTTGTACCTGAACGTGAAACTAAATAACCTTGGACATGGCTGGCCAATTGGGTTTAATGTGTTATGCTTTCTCTGCCTGAAGTTAGTTATTAAATACTAAAAGCCAAGTGCTGCTATCAGTTAGAGATCATTTTAATACCTAACCTTAATCACACCTGACCCTTATCCACAGCTCATTTCTGATTTTACTTTCAGTTTAGTTTTGAAGGCACATTTTAAGTTTCATTTTGTTTCAGTTTCACTTTTGCTCTCATGAGAATGTCAACAAATATTTTAGTCTTTGTGCAAGTTTTCATTAACAGTAAGAGTTTTAAAATAAAAAATAAAAAAGGCTTTTTAATATTGCTTGTCAACACACCAGTCATAGAAAGGCAAACCAGCTTTAAAAGTTAAATTTTCTTGTCTGATAAATTTGTGGAAAAGTAACAGTGATAAGTGATAAATATTTAAAGAAAAGTGTTACATTTGAGAACGGAATTTGGTGTGGGTATTTTATTACCTTGTAGGGATTTATTTTAATTGGGAAATTAGTTTGATTGTACTGTTCAGTGACTTACAAAATAGTCTAAAGACTGTATTTATAGGGTTTTCACACCGCCACGCGGCAACTCGCCGCCTCCATTCACTTCAATGGGGGAAGGCAGCAGGGGGGGGGTGGGGGGGCGTTTTCGACATGAACGTGCACGTATTTTTCTCTGCCGCCCAGAGTTCACCGGCAGGAGCCACTTTTAAAAACGCTTTGCTTTTTGGGGAAACCCTCTTGCAGGTAGGCGGTCTGAAAGCCCCTTAAGTCCTGCGCTAATTAACCCATAAAATGACCCTGAATTCAAAGTTTACTCACCTCCACATTTGATGCATCTGATGAAGTCTTGATAATGAGACCAACAACATACTTTTTTATACCTAGCAAAACACAGAAAGATAGGAGAAGGACACAGTGAGCACACACCAATGAAACATGTAAAACACACCCTGACATGACGAGTTGCCTGGAGCGTGTTGCTCAACACAGTCTGCAGGCTCAGAACTATCTGATCCCAGTACATCTGTACTTTAAAACCACTGTGGTCCTCTATTTACACACATGCGGGCTGCAACTGCCACTGAAGGTTTTGGTCAGTTCAGTGGAAGTTACATTTCCCCACATGTATTTTATTATAGACAGTCAAGACTGTCAATGTGAACAGAGCATCTTCAAAAATGTGTTTTCAGCCCCCCTTGCAATTTCATAATCATTGCTTTTTGCTCCTTTTTAGGACAAATTTTTATCTCAGTCTGGTTTCAGATTCTGGACGAATATATCGGCTATCGACGATGTACTTTTTGGGGCGAACTGCCTTAAGAGCCGTCGCTCCATGGAGCACCCGGCCACAGCAGCACACACAGCTTCGCGAATATATCGGGGGCTGAAGGTGGCCGTTTGGAAAATTTTAACATATCATGTTATCATGTCATAACATGCAATAGCCAGAAGTAAAAAGCTAACGTTGGGCTATGAACGAACTACACTAACGGTTGCATTTCGCCCTCCACGTCGCCACTACTAAGCTGACGGTGACGTTTAATATCCTCGACAACCTCTGTAGTCTCTTTTAGC
The DNA here is from genome assembly GCA_028570985.1 of Heterobranchus longifilis. Taxonomy (NCBI): domain Eukaryota; kingdom Metazoa; phylum Chordata; class Actinopteri; order Siluriformes; family Clariidae; genus Heterobranchus; species Heterobranchus longifilis. The sequence goes on along the minus strand of JAOVVB010278615.1, from coordinate 14,975 downwards.
CACTTGTTAGCAACCGTCTCTTTAAACACACATAAAAGCTTCAGAATTCACCTGCAGGGTAATTACTGACGTATTTTATGTCCCAGAACAAAACGTTAAAATCTCTGAAGCTTGTGTTAACCACAGACCTTATTTCAGACATCCAAAAACACATTTTAAAAAACCCCATTGACTTTGAGGTGAGGGAACTGGAAGTGCTAAAATGCTAACTCATTTCTGGGATTTTAAACTACAAACTGGGGCACCTATATGGCACGTAACAAGCTGGGCCTCAGGGCTCACAATTACGTGGGTTATGTACAAATTAGTGCATTACATTTCATGGCAATTACTACGACCAGTGAATGAGAACAGCCTGACAGACTTGACAGTTAATGAGTCCTGGCATGATCGGATGACAAAAGTTGCATTGGAAGGACAAGTGTTACCACGGCCTAATTACAGCCCCTGTGTGTAACATTTGAAAACTTCTGACTTTTGCAACCTGCCCCTCCTTCTCCTGCAGGTACCATACGATGGATGGGCTGAAAGAAACACTGGGGATGTCTAATCTTCCTACAAACAAAAACATCAGATTAATTTGAAAAGATACTGTCACATAAAAATTCTACATGTGGGGGCTTTAAAATATTAAAGCAACATTAGCAAGCACAGTGATAACTTTAACTAAAGTTCCTCTACATCTTTAAAGATGCCCCTTCACAAAGCTTTAAAAATCAGTGCTCGGGTGTTTTGCTTGTTTCCTCTCTGCAGAATCCAAGCTGGCTTGCAGCGGCCAGTGCAAGCCAGTCGAGCAGAAAACAAACCAGCATGCTTAGTGGGGGAACACTCCTCAACTTGGCAACCGCACGTCACAGCATTTAAAAAGGCACTTACATTGACAGAATGAAAACATTTTTTTTAAATTCTAGCACAAAAATAACATTTACCTTCACACTGATTCCTGGGAAGAATCTTCCATCTTGTTTTGATAACCGTTTCCAGAATCTGAAGAGCATAGTACTGTAACATGCAAGGAGGGACAAGCATTAGGATGAAGCTATTATGATAATCACATTTAACAACAAGCATTGTATCATTTTTAATGCTACCCAAAAAACAATATGAAGTGGACCAGCCTGGAATAACTTGCAGTCTAAATTGAATTGGACTGAACCACATCTTTCATGCAGATTTTGTAGTATGCAGAACATTCACTTGTAGTTTGTTTTTTAAAATCTCTACAAGCAGCATTAAGCTGGAACACTGCAGAAGTCCTGCTGTTTCTCCCAGCATCACACCAGACAGCAAAAGACAGCAGAAAAATACAGCAATCCATTAATCAGCTTTGGCTCTGATTGAGTCTAATGGTCTAGAAGACATAACAAGGTCTACGTTAAACGTTCTTTTACCGAGGCTACAGACACTATGTAGGGTTGGGCATCGAGAATTGGTCTTTGACGCCATCCGGTCAAGGTGCTGCGGTGGTCAATAAAGCGCACATTCCACGTACAGGGTTTTTCCTGCATAGATGAATTTTCTGCACCCCCTGAAGAAGTTTTAGCCACCCCCCCCCCAAAAGAAAATCACCAGCACCAAAATTATAAGAATTGAGAATAAAAATTAAAATCCTCTCTGAATGTGTTTATCAAACAACTGTTGACCAAGCAGAACATAAACTTAAATATGACTTCTTTGACTTCCAGCAGTCAACTGCCCTCTCATCCACAGCCGCTATATTTTACATTTACATTTTATTTTATTGTAGTCACCCCCACAAAGGCCCATTCTGAGCCAGGAAAAACCCAGCATGTAGATTAGTTTGTAATATGAATGCCCTGTTTCTAAAGACCATTGCAAAGAAAAACAAATTGATTGCAGACGTGATAGCACAGTCTGATAATAAACCTTCAAACTCAAACAGGACCTCCTGGATTATATTTTATGGTCTTACAGGTACAGTAAGAAACACGCCCCCACCAACGCATCGCCATGCTTTTTTTTTTTTTTAACTCAGGGCTGTTTTTGGTCTGAACACTAGGGATGGGCATTTTAAGTAATTTCTATATTCGAGTACTTGCATTAAAATATTATAGGGTGATGTGTCTGGAGGGGGAGGGTGATTCTTGGGGTTTTGTTTTGTTTTATTTACATTTTTGTTTTGTTAAGTTTTGCTATTTTGATTTATTTGGTATATTTTGTGATTGTTTTTTGTACGTTATTTTTTGTTGTTAATAAAAAAAAATTCACAAAAAAGTATTATAGAGTAATCACAAATAAAAACATAACCCTAAGAATAGGGCCCGGAATTATTTTTTGATGACGTCTCAAAGTAGCGTGGGATCATGGGAGTTGTTGTCTTCATTTCCGATGAAAATCTATCTGACGTAACGTTAACTTGCTAAATTACCATTAAAAGAGTCGACTACACATACAGCTAACATACTACTGTAACTAACATCACGTGACGAATAAAATCGTGGGGTCCAGCACTGTTCTCCGTGGTCAAAACAAAATAACTTTATGGATGTTGTTGTAAGCTTGGTGGCTGGAATTGGCCACTTGTCGTAGCAAATCATAGTAAGATATTGGCAGTTACAAAGCAAAAAAAAGAAGAAGAGAGTACTTGTTACGTTGAAGGAATACTGAGGTCCAAACCCAGTACTCAAGATCTCATGCCCATCCCTACTGAACATCCACTAAGAACACATGCTACCATGTCCAAATAAAATTTAAAAAAATAAAATTAAGCATAACAGAGATAATATTATAATGTGAATATTTATCCAAATTTTTCTTCCTAAAACAAAAAAGTCACAAAATACCTTGTCGTGAATGACAAGTGAGTTTTTATTGCAGCCTGAAATCTGCAGAAAACAAAGGTAGTTTTTGCCTTCACACTTCGGTTTCTTTGATTTCTCAGACAGCCAAGAACGCGCACTTACGAACTACGATGAGCAGAAATCAAACCAAGACAATGTCATCGATACCCAACCCTAAACCATGCGAGTCAGTTCACTAAAATATAGATTATGGTTCAAGTCTAAGGTGAGCCTAAATCAGATCCCTTTAACTGGTGTGTCATAAGGAACAGCAAGACCAACCACAGGTTATGCCCTGTATTAATTTCTGCTTAACGGTGTGTTCACACCAACCGCGTAAATTTGCGTCGCATTATTTACTCGCACGGGATCATACTGGGATCATTTGTGTTTATTCGCGTGCAGAGCTGTAGGCACCAACAACGTTTCTTTCCATCATCAACTATGGCAGAAATAACCACTATTGCTGCTTTTGTACCTGTTGTGGAAGACCCAGGTACGTCAGGAAACTAAACGCCGTCGTATCTGGATTCATAAGATCATCCAGAGGTGCACACAGCTCGGTGAATTTCCCCTGCCTTACGTCTGGATGATTGGCGGATTAAGCGCTACTTGAGGTACAGATTTTGCTGTGATTTAATTGCAATAAATGGATCAAAAGTATGCACAAAATAACTACATCATGATGCCGATTTGTAAGTCTGAATTCATGCTTTGTCTGCAAGACGATACGCAAACAACTTTTAAAATGCTCGTTCTGCGAGGGAAACAAAGAAATCTTCATTATTAAAAAAAAAAATAACTGAACTGTTTTTCAAGTCTCTCAACATTTCATGACACTACCTTTGAATGAGCACAAATTCAATCATACAAACAACTTTATATAACCCTCTTTCACATGAAAAAGATATTTTTTGGGGAAAAATAACTGCTTCAAACGCATTTTTAACCTTTTAACACAACATTTAGCCAGCGCAAAGTTGATGCAACACAACAGATAAACATCTGCCAGTGCCATCGGTGAATGTCATCTCATTTGCCGATTGCAGTCAACAAGGCAAATATCGGCCCATACCGATGTTCGGCCGATACATTGGTGCATCCCTAACGTCTTCTTTGAATTGACTTCGTACGTAATCGAGCTGCGCAAATCGCACGAAACGCGGTCGGTGTGAATACACTGTAAAAGTGAAGCATGAAGAAAGAAAAAAAAAACACATTGTATTTACAAGTTAGTTTTTGATCTAGCGTTACTTCAACTGACTGTTTCAACTGTAGGGATCATCAATTCAGGAGTACAATGATTACAAAAAAAATAATAATAAATGGCATGTAGTAGAGGATGTTATTAAAGCAGGATTAACAATGTGCTACAGACAATGGATGCTGGAAGATTAAAGGTGAAATCTCTTTACAGGCACACTGACTGTGCACCACTGACAAGATATTTATGCCATGTTTTTATTTCACCTTTAACTGCCATACTTTGCACAAACCACCACAAGAGGTAAGTAAGAAGAGACTAATTATCAGCAGTGAACTGCCAAATGCTTTGCAACTTTTTGTAGCTGGCCAAAGCACATTATTAAAGGGTCTTTGGCTGAAGAACTGAGGGGAACAGAGGGGAGAAGAGGAAGAGGATGCACTGTAAAAAAGGAGAGAAGGGCGGGAACAGAGCCATGATCCCTACAGGTGAAATTAAGCCATCAACAGATTGTCTGTCTACAATGGAGCCTACTGACTGACTGCAGCCTGCACCCTCCCTCTGTCCAATGAAACAGATGCAATAGAAACGGATGAACAGAATTCAGTCAAAGGGAATTTAAAAAAGGGTAGACCTTGTGGAGGCCTGCCGTCAAAGCCTAGCTGTGTCATGATGCACAGGATGACACACCCCTTTTCTTCCTATTACAAGCCATAAACATAATGGAACATTGTGATTAATATCAAATAGTCACAGCTTGAATTCATGACATTTTTTTCAAATATTATAACTACTGTAGTTACTAAGAAAAAGCCAAATGTTCAAAGTGCTTTGGAATTACGCACTTTTTATATTAATGAAACAAGGTAAATGCAGAATTCAATTGGTGTTTACCTTTTGTTTCCTCTTTTCCTCTAATGCCCCTATTTTTTTTGGCAAATGACAAATTTAAAAACTAGAAAAAGTACTGTTGATACATCAACTTAGACATTAGTAATGAACGTCAGTGTTAAAAGCACTCTTACAGGCAAGCAAAAATGAAAAAAAAAATAAAAAACTACAAAAAAACCAAATGTCACGCTGTGTACTTTGAGGAAGTCCTGAATGCATTGCACTTGATTTTATACTCAGTACATACATTCGTTTTCCAGATTTATGGATTATTTTAAATCGCCAATTTTGTTTTGTTAATACAATTGTGAACCCCTGAATGTGTCTGAAGACTGAATCACTGGGCTCACTATATAGTTTGCTTTATCAGCTGTATCAGTGCATGCACACTTATCTGTAGACATAGTGTCAGGAACAACCCAAATTCTCAAATAACAGATGAAAGGAGCTAGGGGTGTTAATGATTTATCATTAATCGGTTTATTGCGGTTATTCATTTGAAAAATCAGGAATATATTAACTGACAACACTGGATATAAATTACATCTGTGTGAATGTTTTTAGCAGCTGGACATATGCTGATCAGAGTAAAGAGTGTCGCTGACCTTGATGGCGTTCTGGAAGTGTGAGTTCACTCAAATTAATTGTTATTGCCTGCAGCTCTTTATGAAAGCAGATGCGTTTTTTCTTTCTTTCTACTTTTAACTGAAGCACCAGATCTTAACCATCTGAACCCCAAAACCTGCCGACAGGTTTGAAAAAAATACCTTCCTTAAAAGCATCTGTGACAAACACTTCTATCAGGAAAATAAACCAAATCTAAGCTTAAAATAGTGATGTTTCATCAAAATCACTTTCTTTTAAATGTCTGTAAAAGATTAATTCTGCGTTCCTCAGCACAACTGGGAAGCCATGATTGATTCAGCTGAGACCGTCATGTGACAAAAATAAAAACATTCTGCGAAACTTCGACAATAAACAGTTCAATATGTATAGCATGGGGGGCCCCCCCCCCCCCCCCCCCCCCAAATATTGGTAACACTTGTGGGCACTTGGAAAAATGTTACATATAGATTTCTTTTTTGCCAATTTTTGTCAAATAAATTATCAAAGAACTTCAACTTGCGTTTTTTTGTTTTTTATGATTTATGGCATTATAACTGTGTTATGCTGCATAAAAGACATTTGGGTTCTCCCTATTTCTAGCCATGATTGTGCCGTTTCCAAAGAGGTGCAAGACTTTATATTGCAGGGGAAAATAAGCCCACAGTGAGTAAAAATATGACACAAAAATGTGAAGCAAAAACTGCCCAGAAACTGCTTGGGGTTCAGAGGGTTAAAAAACAAGCTACAGTAACAGCCTGCACATACAGCTGACCCCTGACCATGCAGATATGCCCATACATCTAACTAGTAACTAATTCTACTTTTCTGCTTGACGTTGACATTTGTAAACTATAGCACTTTCCTCTGATACAAAAATGGGTTGGACTTGCCCTGCATTTAGTCTCATATTTATGTGCAATAAAGCATGTGAGTTACACAGAAGTAAACTGTTACATTTTGTGTTGTAATTTGTTGAATGACGAGTGAAGCAGGAGCAACAACAACTGCTTTATTTTGCAACATTTTCTTGATGATTAATCAACAAAATTGCTTCAAATTTGCATCCCTAGAGGGTGTAGTTAGTGAAATCGAGAGCAGCATTGCCACTGACTCCATAGTAACAAACCAAACTGGTACCAAAATAAATATAGCTGATAGGATTGGTATGGGAAAGATGGGTAAAATAGCAGGGGCTCATTCCCATTCAGACCCAACAGGCCAGAATCTTACAAAGTATTGTATTACCACCAGGAACTGACAGGCAAAGTCAATTGAATTTATTTTGTCAGAAGAACAGAGGTCCTGCACAGCTCAAGAGTTAGGCATGGTGCCAATATGGCCAGGACTATGTACCAAATAGCATAATTTATATAATTTAAATTGTGTTGTGAGTAAACCACTGTGGCCTAGTGTACTGCTTTTTTTAATCTTTCATTTTACTTAATACTTCCTCAAAGCACAAGTAAGTGTCTTTCCACCAATGTTTTCTGGACTGGAGCTAACTTACTTTGGTGTTCATGTTCTGGGAGAACTCGAGGATAGTGTCCACTCTCGTCCAGGCATCCGGGTGCTCTTTTAAGTGCGTCAACACTTCTTGTGCCATTCTTTGCTGTAATACAAATATGAATGCAACTTTAGATGCAACACTGAGATGCCATGAAGAGACTTGCAAATAAGGCTGTCGCAGTGAAGGAATTTCCCCTGCCTGATCACTGGGACGAGGAAAAAACAAACCAGAGCCCAACTCTTATCCCCTGTGCTTTCAAGCAGCCTTTAGACGATTTAGAGCTTCAATCATTTGTTAAATGCCACCTTTGTTTACCCATAAATTACACTCTTAACTCTTGTTTTCATATGAATTTATTTAACATTCAATACACATGCATTGAAAGGTAAAAAAAGGGCCTGGTCTCATGGAAAAAAAGAAAAAACGTGAACATAGTGGTTGTGGTGGCTTGTTAATGGCGTGGTATTGCAATATGGCGGTTATCGTGACAGCCCTACTTGCAAATGCAATTTAGAAAACAGGACAACAGTCATTCCTCGACTTGTCTGTGCTGAAACCATCACATGAACAGAACAGAGAAAGAAGAATTAACATGTGTTTTAGGTCAGGTGTGGGTTAAAGAGAATGTGTGGCATAGAAAAACACTGTTAAAAATGTTGGTCAAAATTAGGGATGGGACAATAATCTTTTTTTTTTTATTGTGGATCATGATTAAAAAACATTCATAATAAGTTGATTGTGGTGAATTTCCATTATTGGGATAATTTGCAGTTTACTACAGTGTCCTATCTGTGATGCAATACAAATATGTTTCTTAAAAAATGTTGTAATGTTTCAAGGAAAAAAAGTCTGAATGTTTCGATAGAAAAAAGTTGCATGGTTTCGAGAGAAAAAGTTGCAATGTTTCAAGAGAAAAAAGCCATAATAAAGCTGTAATGTTTCAAGAAAAATGTCATAATGAGTCCCAACAAAGCAAAATGTAAGGTAAGGTGATTCCAGTGTGTTTTAGTGCCGTTTTAAGAGTTTCAAGCATATCTGGATAATTATCGGGATAATGTTGTGAATCACAATAATTTTGGCCAGGATAATCATGACATTAAATTTTCATATTGTCCCATGCCTAGTCAAAATGTATCCTTGTATTCCAGGCATAAATATATACGTTTCATTCTCACACACACACACACACACAAATGTACTTTATGTCAGATAGTTTATAAAGCATTTGTATATGCATCACAACATACCTGTGGTCCCACCCCATGATATAGACAGTTCACCACATTATCCAGCAGGTTGATATCCAGTTTCTGGTTGAAGTCCAGCAGCTGCTGTGCTGCATGGTCTGCTAACATTGTCATAATTGCTGGCATAGAGCTCTGCAACAAGGACAGCAGAGGGAGGGGGGGTCATGGGTGCACAGAACACATTCAACAGGCAAAGTCATGTGAACGGTGTGTTTAGAAACAATTCCAAACAGCTGACTGACTACTAAACAAACAAACAGACCCCTAGACCCACCAGTGAGCTGCCATATTAATAAATTAAGCTGATGATGTCACAAATCTGTCACTGTTCAAAATGTATGCAAAGAAAGGAAAGCTTTGTCAGTTCTTCTGTTGGACTGAGTTTAGAAAACTGCAATTTAGCACTTTTTTTAAACACCGTGCTCTGGTCTACCCCATGAGTGTGGCTTTGGGAACTAAGCAGGGACTCAGGCAGCAAAGACAAATTAACTTAATTATTTCACCCAGTGGGTGGTACTGTAAGAATGAAAACATCAGGTAACCTGAATTTTATTGGTGAAAGGAGGGCTTTTACCAGACTGGCAACACACTATCTGGCCCAAAATGGTTCAATACTGATTTGTAAATGGTTGACTACACCATTCTTAAAATCAAAGTCAATTATATGTCCTCCCTGGTTTAAACAAACAACTTAACAGTCCGCCTGCTCTGTTCTACTTATCAAGCACTTCTTTCTACGACCATATTAAGAAGGTTAAGCGAGCCACGTGCCGGATATACTGGGCGACGTCACGTTGTTTACATCTGTAAGTGACGGAGTTCACTCCTCCAAAACACACAAGTAGCAGGCAGTTGTGGTTAAAAACCAGAACAATGAATGCAGCTTACAACTATATTGACAGTCACTCGCATTACCTATAACGTGGCTAACGTACACAGCGTGCACGCGACACTAGCGCACTTCACACAAAATGCTAACACTGGCTAGCCTTTACGCTATATTCCTAGCTAGCTGTTAGCAGTGTGTCGCACACAAACAGTTCACATGTGGTGCTACACTGCTGACTACAACCACTCCCACCAAGGATACCAGGGACGGAGGGCACCCATACATTAATTTTACTCACTCTAGCATTTAACAACACTGTTTAGGGAAGTTGACGCCGTGTGTCGTGGCTCCGCTCCATGAAGACCATAGTTACTACATCCCAATAGTTACATTTTCAGACGCTTTACGTTACGCAGAGATAAAGTTAACATTGGCTAAGTACCTAGCAACATCAACTTGACATCCGTTCAGACACACGAGTGATGCTTCGGTGGTGGTGGGAGGTACGGATTTAAATCATACAGCGTTTGGTAACTTATTCATCTGCAGTGTGGTACGTAACGTTACAAGATGTAGCCTCGGTTAGCTATGCATTTACTTAGGCTAAGTTACAGCACTTTCTCTGGCAGCTAACGCTAGCTAATCCTTATAAAGTGCTAGCTAGCAGGTAGTCGGTTGCTATGTGGTTATCCCACTGATGCTATAGCATTCTAAGTTAGTTTTTTATGAGCATTATGACAGGCTACGTTAGCTTTAAGATAACACAACTTAGTACCAACACCAAAATGCATTTTATTCCTTGTACAGGTACGTTAAAGCCAAGAAACGTTAATCACGGCATGGCAGGTTTGCACTTCATCCCAGTTACCTACCTAAAGTCCAAGGCTCTGACTGAAAAGAGAGGCGTTTGCCAAAGAAGCTACAAGATATAGTGAGTACTTCAGTATCACTGTTGATTAGAAAGGATTTCCTATTTCTGCAGCGTTGACTATCTCCAGCTCCAGCAGTGAGTGATGTCTGGCTGGTAAGAACCACAGATGTGGATTCCAAAACTACTATCACGGCAAACTCAGAAATATGTTACTCCGATACATTTTACGAAACAAAGTAAACCTTGATTCACTAATTAATTCGTTACTCTGATAATTTTCCAGCGGGGCGGTGTAGAGGTTGTGTGCCTGCGCCTCCTCTCCTCTCTCAAGCAACTAACTCGCAACCGGTTGAAACCGGTTCAGACTGGGAGATTCCATCTCGGTTTAGTTTTCAGCCGATGGCGCCGCGTAAAGTTTGGACTGGGGTCACGCCCACACCGCGCTGTGGTTGGCTGCGGCCTCGGCGAACACTTCCTAGTCGGCGTTCCATTGGACGATTGAGCTGTCCGTTTATTTCAATTCGCTCAAGCGCCCACGCGACTACTCCGCCCGGAGAGAAAAAGAGGGCAGACTCCCATTGCAGAATGGACTTGTACATGACTCCGCTTCTTATCAGAATAGCGAATAAGTAAGCGACCACTGTTTATTGCTGGGTCAAGTTATATATTACCTTCATTCGTGTTTAAATGCTATACAGCATTACTGCACGTGCGCATAATACGAGGCGTAATGCCATTTAATGCTTTTATCCACTTATCTGCGAAGGTACTTTTAACGCAATATATCCTGCAGTGACAGTGTCTGTCTCGTGCAGGTACACTATAGGTTGAATGATGTGCTAAACCGCAAGTACCATTCATTTGCCTGTTGCTTGTAAGCTGGTAATTTTCCACCAGCCACGAGTGGGAGTGGTTACATGATCATGAACGCACGGGGTTAGAAAAACGACCTGGAGGAGAATTTGTTACAACAGCAGTAAAGTGACTTCATAAATATAGAGTGTCAGGATAGCAGCACAGACGAGAGATGTAGTAGCGCTGGCTTATATGTATTTTTTTTGCTAATTGAGAGCCTTATTATACAGCATGCACCGCTGTCAATTGAGGATGCAAACATGACAGCGTTTTTTTTCCTCCTCCTTTGTGGTCACGTGGTCCAGCGCGCTACTTGATGGAAAAATACTGGATTTGGTGTGTAGTAGTGGAGACAGTACACAACCCTGTAAAGTCATTCAGGGAGGATTTTTCGAAGGGCGTTTGAGTCTTTTACCCAGCAACACTGTCTACCACTCGTTTCTTTATGTCTAGGCGACACCTAGAAACATGCACACATCATGTGTGTTAATATAGAAGTAGTGCTGAAATGCTGTTTGTGCCAAGTCATCTCATTTCAGTTTTGGAAGTGCATGTTTCAGATATCAGTTGATGGGAATGTGTAATTGCACAACAAAACCTGCTATTAGTAGTTGTGTTGCTTCAGAGTTGCACATATAGTCGTTATAATTAGTGCATTATAAGTATTCTGTTATGCCCACAATGCATATCATAATGCATTACATGGCAAGTGAATTTACGGTTAGGAAGGTGCAGAGTAGGCAAAATCCTTCAAAGAAAGTGCAACCTAAAATCTCATTGATTACACTGAAGGAAAGTATGCCTTATCTCAAATGCAAGTTGTCTGTTATCTCTCCTATTGTATCTGTGCACTGTTGGTTTGTCGGTGTCCTTGGATCAGTCTCACACTCCAGACAGTTGGCCTATATCCGAGCCTTTGTTATTAACAAACAAGATTTCAAAGCCTATTATGTATGTGTTGATTCATGAATGCCATTTTGCTTTGCCCTCCATGTGCTGTCACATTCCTAGAATCCTCTACCCTTGGAAGAAAAGAAAACACATTTCTGGACACAAACAGGTCAGCCCACTTTTTACAAATACAATAATCCTGGAAAAGTCAGTGTGTGAAGTTCAACTTAAGACATGCAGTATGTGAGATAAGTTCTATAAGGTCTGCCCTGTGACAGTAGTTTGCAGCTTTAACTGGTGTGGTTTATTATTTACATACATGTGATTTTAACTGTGATATAATATGCAAACAAATATGCATGCAGGATAGACTGCCATGTCTTCCATTATGTTTTATCTAATTCACTGTATGCATAGTTTGTCAGTACCCACCTATTTCCCATATATTATCAGTGCAAATAAAGATAAACATGCACATTTGTGTGTATGTGGACTCTCAACCATAGGCATTCACTGTAGGGAATGTGGGGCTGCTTGATAATTGCAAAAATCATAATCACGATTATACTGAGATCACAATTATTTAACATGATTACTCCTAAATAAAAAAATAAAATAAAATAAATAATATATTAAAAAAAAAAATGTACTAGGGATGCAATGATTGTGAAATTCTAGTCCGATACCGATGTTTAAAATAATAATTTGACCAATAGCCAGTGCCGATACCCATGTTTTTATCTTGTTTATTTTGTTTTTGTTATTTATTCCCCCCTTTTTTGCCAGGGAAACAAAGAACTCTTCATTATTAAAATAAAAATAATTTAACTGTTTTAAAGTCATTCAACATTTAATTACACTATGTTTGAATGAGCACAAATTCAGTCATACAAACAATTTTAAATATACGATACCGATGTTCAGCCGACATATCAGTGCATCCATAATATATACATTTAAATACATAATATAAAAATAAATGAGATCACAATAAATAAGATCAAAAACATCTGCTACATATTCACAGGAGCATTCACTAATGCCTTTCACTCAAAGTAGGCCATACTTTATAAAGTTCATATCCGTCTGTTATAATTAAAAATAAATGTAGTACTATGAAAATCCACGGCATTAGAGTCAACTGCCCTCAGGCCTTCTCTGTCAACAGCACTGAGCTTCTCTCTTGGTGCAGTGCTGGAATTTATTCTTACACATGTGTGAAGTTTGGAGGTAAGCAACCACAGTCAGGCGTAGGCTGGTTAAATCTTGTTCCGTCTGGTCAGGGCATGGTAGGCCATTTACATATATTATCATTGCACCACACCAGGGGGCTGACCTCCATGTGGAAATCAACTTTTAAAAAAACTTGTCATTTGTTGTGCTGGCATATACTGCTGCTGTTGACCTGCTTTCATTCTTGGCATATTCCACAGAAAAAGGAGAAATGAAACCTATCGCACAATAACTGACAACAACTGTCACCGTGAATTCTATTCTCAGGTCTCCTGCACTGTTTTTAAAACTGCAGCATCATTCCATGTGCTTATACTTGGTGATCGTTGTTGCAGGGCATAATATCTGTTAACATAGGACAAGAATAATCTGCTTTTAGATTAGTCTGCTACTCCAGACCATGCTTCTGTCAGGACATTACATATAAACAAATAACAGCGCCATCTTCTGCATCTCAGGTGTTTAAAACTACTGCATTTCACATGTGATCCTGGAGCGCCCTCTGCTGGGGGAATGACAGACATGTACAGTATCTCACTGTCTGAAAGCCACAATAAATCAAGATTATGGCTGCACGATATGAGGAAAATATGCAATATGCAATAACGTTGTTGAATATTGCGATGATGATATTACTTTATAAAAAACAGTCATATCAGTTGCCTTTCTGCTGCTTTCAGGAAATACAACAAATTGAACATTGAATTGAACACAAAACGCACCATTTAAAAAAAAAGAATGATAGTTAGATTTTAAAGAGCAGTTTTCTACCGATACTCTGTTTCAAATAACTCAAAAAAATCCCTGAATATCTTTCGCGATATGTCGCAGTCTTTTGCGATGTGTTTATTACAAAAGTTGATATTGCAATGATGATTTAAAAAACAATATATTGTGCAGCCCTAAACAAGATTATACATTTAAACTCTGATACAAACCAACCAACGTGGAATCAAGACAAACTTTTTTTGATGCATGACTGTATAATAATAATAATAATAGCACTTTTCTTAAAAATGTTACAAAGTGCTTTACAGAAGAAGATAAAAGTCAGACACGGCAGATAAAATGAGAATAAGACCAAACGACATAAGCACAGCGGACAGTAGAATGGATAAGAACAAATAGTTGACAATAAAAACAATTATAATAAGAACATAATCAAACATTTCCAAAGGTTTTACCAAAGAGAAAAGTTTCAAGAAGAAATTTAAAAGAAGCCAGGGACTTGGTGTGTCTTGTATGTACTACATAAAAGAAACCAAAGTAAAATATCACAAAAAGTATTGGTATCACTGTGCTCTTTTCTCCTTATTTGGAACTTCTGAAGTTTTCTTCACACTGAGATATTACTCTTAGTGATTTATCTGTTATTAAAGGTCCCATATTCTGCTAATTTCCAGGTTTAAACTGGTATTTTGGGTTTCTACTAGAACATGTTTACACGCTTTCAGGTAAAAAAAAAACCTCATTATTTTTCTCATACTGTCTGAGTATACCTGTGTTTAGTGATGAGAGAGACGAAGCTTCATGAAGCTTTGAAGCTTTCCAGAAAATTGGTTCGCAGAAGAATTAATTACTCGAGGCTTCATGTGCTCACAAAACCACCTGCTGGTCAGAGAGTGTATAACAGGCAGGTGACTGTCAACAATGAAAATACAAAAACACATTTTCATGTTATCCATTTATATCAATACAGTGTATAATAAACTGTGAGTGTCTTGTGAGTAATGCATCAGATGTGTGTTAATCAAGCCTTTGATTCATAATTGCATCATAATAGGCCACAATAATAGCAGGAGGGTGTTGTAAAAAAGAAAGTGGCAGTATTGTTTGCTTGTGTAACTATGAAAATGATGTAGAGGGGAGACTTTATTAATTTTTATTCAGGAACATTGCCAAACCTCACCTAATACAGTCACTAACGAACATTTTGAGGGGGATCCCAGATGTCAAGCGGAGATCTGAACCACTTTCTAAACCTGTCACGTGGTACGGACAGGCAGCGAGGCTTCGTTCGTCATCAGTGACGTCATCTGC
>JAOVVB010278578.1:0-17529 GCA_028570985.1 Heterobranchus longifilis | reverse complement strand
TCACTCTCATTACTGCGGTGAAATTAATTAATAATTAATTTATCTTCTTTCAATGGAATCGTATTGCGATTAAATATAAATTATATATATATAGGGCCTACGTTGTCTAAATTGATAAGCACATATGAACTAAAATTTCTTAGAAAAACTGATGTGCATTTGTGTGCATACATGTAAACAATGTATAGCTATTTATCTATAATTCACTTGAAACATGTTCATTTTTGCACTAAAGTTCTAATTAAATAAGAAAATTATTTTCATTTGTCAAGTATTTAATTCACACAGGAGTATACAACAATAAGCTTTACCATGTAGTTATTTCATATAGTCTATATTATTGACTATTTATTAAATTACCAGAAAACAAGCTATATCGTTGTGCTGATATTGTTATCGAGATATGACAATGACCTTTTTGGACATATTGCCCAGCCCTAACACAAAGTTTGGCAGCTACTAGTGAAATAAAATGCCACAAGACAAACATTTCTGAATAAATAAAACTTCACATTCAAATCCCTAAAACACAGTCATTTCTACAGTGCTAACTTTGCTACATGTTTCTCCATTGTTTTGTTTTTTTCACGGTCATGAAAATAAACAGGAGTTACGTGCAGTTTAAGCTAGCACAGAAAAAGAAAATACACTCACCAGAGAATAATCTTCAAAACACATAAAATCCTGGTCCAACGTCGCCTTCTTGTTTTCCACAAAAAAACAAACAGTACTTCTCTCCTGAATAACTTTAACATCAACTTTTAAGCAGTAAAACGTGTTTCTTCTCACTGTAGCTAGCTTGAATGTTGAACTCTGCTCGTTTTTCTTCTTCGTCTTTTCTCGTCTGATCTCCGCTGAATGTGAAACTTCCTGCAGGGCTTAACGCCCTCTACTGGATATTTGAAAACTGCAATACTACACCCCACAATTCATTTTGACAGTTTTTCCTCATAAATGTATGGTGGGTTACAAAAGTTTTACTTCAACTCAGACTTTAAGGACACAACTTCACCATCTTATTACAGTTATAAATATAGCCATTACTACGGTGGCCCACAAGGACAAATTCACAACAGCAGACAAGATTTCCATTAGGAGTAACATGCTGCAGCTACACAAGCTTTTATTAGTTTGCCATCAGCTTTATATTGTCATATGTTTCTGTATGTTAATATTGTGTTCACTATAACCCTGTAAAATTTTAGGAGTATTTAGATGGAGGCTTTAAATAAGACTTTCTGCATCTTCCTGCACTGCATATTATTTTTGTTCTTTCTCATTTTCTGTATTTTAAACTGTGCAAAATAAAACCTAAAAAAAAAATACATACAAAAATCCCAAACAAAAGCCAAAACTAACAAAATACACTGCAAATACAGCAACGATGCACAGTCCAAAAACTGTCTGTATACAAAAAGTCACCATTGTTGATCTGGCCAATCTCCCAAAAGGTGCAGGGATGCTAGTTCATCCCGACATCCCCCGTTTGTGTCCAAGCAACTAATGGGAGCAACATTTTTAATCATTTTAAACATTTAAAAAAAAATTGGTCCAATATTGAGCGAGAGCGCTGCAGCCGCGAAACAGGCTGTAATGTAATCACACTGGAGGGAATTGCACACCATCAATGTGCGTCCACTAAAAGTGTTCGTTTGTGCCACTGACTCATTTTGAAATCTTGCAAGAGGTTGACTTGTCAGAAGACGATGGAAAAGTCTGAGAGTTGAGAGCCGGGGAAAGTTTGTCTCAGTACCGAAAGCCAACTTAGCGTTATCTAAAAAGATTTGTTTGTGTGCGCATTTCCAAATTGTGCCAACAAAATGTCGAGCTGTACTTCGGGGAGCTTATGGACAGGCTGAAGTTTGTGCTACAACTGTATTTTAACGCTCTGTCCATACACTGCAGCTGCAGTGACAATTTTGACTGCCAGCCAAAGAGAAGAACTCTTACAAAGCACATTTTCCTAAATAAAAATGCTGTTCCAAGAGTGGAGAGCTGCAGAGGTCACATTGTTAGCCAAAGTTACTGTGTTGACCTGTGATCAGACACACTGAAGCATGGCAGGATAACAGCAATGTCTCCCATCTTTCCATAATGTCACCAATAAAATCTGAGCCTGGATGTACTGTTTGATACAAATGGACCTTTGAGGCAGAGTAAAAAAAAAAATTCTGACAAGAAATTTTAAGAAACTTTGCCGTTTATTCAGAAGTCTGAGGAATTTAGAAGAATAGGCCCAGAGGAGATCTGCCTTTGGTGGGTGGAGTCTGCACTTCGCCCTGGAAACACAAGTACAGATCACCAACTGCACAAATAGATTCACTAAACAAAATTTGAAGACTTTTACATTTGATCACTTACCCCTTTTTATTCCTCCTTTTATCCCTTGATATGCATTAGTGTTTCTTTGGTGTGCAGGAGGCACACACTGGCCTCTGCAGGAGCCATCTGCACGGCTGTTTGTGTCACAAATCACTGCGTTGCAGTGGACGTAGATCTGCGGACGGACAGAAGGACTGGGTTACACGCAGCTGTACCATGTGCTGTGGCCAATTCTACGCCTCATTGAGACGCACGAGTCTTTTACCTCGTCTTTCAGAACCTCGTCGTCTTTGGTGAAGGTGAACATATTCATGGAGAAGCGTTTGACGTGGGACGGGACCGAAACCCTGGCACATCTCACAACAGGATGGAAAACGGTCGCATAGCTGTCATCGCGATTCTCACAGCTAGGAAGGAAAAATGCAAATTATGTTACAGGGACAGTGTGGGAAGGTAGGTAGACTATTACAAATTACATAATAAATTAAACATATTTTCTGGTAATTTAAAAAATAGTCTATACAGATGAAGCCCAGCCTCCCAGTGGCTGGAGGTGAGCTGGGAACAGGCTGGGAGGGGAAGTTTAAATGGCTTCATTTGTATGAAATAACCACATGATTATGTCTATTTCTGTATACTAGGTCTGTAACTAACAATTATTTTCTTTATCGATTAATCGAACACTTTTATACAGCAAAGTCCCACATCATACATGTAGTCACAATAACAGACTGCTAGAGACAGGAGAAAAATGTCTCCACATAGCTGCATACAGACAATGTAGAAACAGAGGCCTTTGGATAAAACTAAGGTCATTATGACACTTTCATACCTAGCATTAAATATTTTAATAACGAGATAATTATTTTCTCTGACAGATTAATCTGCAGATTTAATTGTAAAATGTCAGAAAATGGTGAAAAATGGACATTCCAGTTCCTCAAAGTCCAAGGTGATGACTTTAAATATCTTGTTTCATCCAAAATTCAAAAGATATTTACTTTGATATAAAATGGAAAAAAACAAGCAAGAAATCACCATATTTCAGAGGCTGAAAACAGCATTTTCTGCCATGTTTTGCATGAAAAATTACTTTAGCAATTAAATCGATCAAAATCTATCCATGACCAGTCGTTGCAGCTCTATTGTATAATCCATAATGTTACCAAACAGCACCTCTATGGTTTTCTCCAGCTTTGTTCCCATGTGCAAGGATTAAAACAAAGCGGTGTCCAAATTATGTAAATATTGCCATAACGCAGTTAGGATGCTGTTTTTTGCCATTGTGATATAGAAAAATATTAACAATAAGACGCTTTTATATCCCATGAAACATGGACATTACCCGTCCACAATGATGTCCCAGCTGGGCAGAGATGTCCGCTCTTCATGAAGGGTGGCCCAACAGCTTTCCACGATGAGCTCCAACTGTGGGTCAGTAGACTCCATCAGCTCCACCTCGAAATACAGAGGCTGCCTCAGATATTTCACTACTGGATAATCTTCTGCTCGGTAGAAGTGATCGTACGATGAATCTGGAGGAGAAGAGTCACATTAGAGAAAGAATGCACGGAGAAAAAAAAAAGACATTCAATATGCAAAAACATGATAAATTCAGCCTTACCTTGGGCGAGCCTCATTTGCACCATCAGGTGCCCTGAGCCGATCTCTGCTACGGGATCGTAGCGTCTTTGTTTAGGGCTGAATGCAACAGTCCGAGTCTCATTGACCACATAGTAGCAGGAAATAGTTTGCCTATAGGGGAGAAAAGAAAATTTCTAAAAATCACCCCAAGCATAATTTTCTGCATTAAAAAAAAGTTTTCATATCAGCACATATCAGACAACATCCACACCAACAGATACAGATATATCTGTGAGAGATCAATATTATCAGTCAACTGATATAATCAGGATAAAAGACTGAGGATGAGTCTACCTGTATTCAGGATCAACAGGTGATGTGTAGGCTGCTCCTTTGCCTTTGCCTTGATTGTAGTACAGGCCAATCACATTTTCATACAGCATGTAGTGGTCAAAGAACTAAAAAAAAAAAAAGTTAGATTAAAAACATGAACAAAAATCACTTTAAAAAAGGTGACCTTACACTTACTGTTCTAGTGGTCCCGCAGGAATCAGCACTGAAGGAGAAATACGCAAACCGATCGTCGCTGAACGCCGGTTTGCAGGACTGGTCCTTTAGAGTCAGAGAACTTGGCACGAGATTTGGCACAGACTCCAGCTTCACAGCCAGAGCGGTGATCGTTCCGTTGGAGTGACACGCTGTAGGTAGAAGAGGCAACAGATCGAGGAAAATGTGCTATAATCTAAGCAGAAATACTACACATTTTTTTAATATCTTACTAGTTGTTGTTAAGGGGAAGTTGCAGGCCAGGTAGAGATCAGCAAGCACCCAGTTGTTGATGGGATCCAACAGAAGCAGGTCGACTCTCGCTCTGACTGAATCTGTGGTGAGCAGCTGGAAGAGGAGGAGAATTTATCCAGTGCAGGGTCATAGTAAACCTTTAAGACTTAAAACGATATTGCCTGGTGTAAATAAAAGTGAAGTAGATTGATTTCAGTTTAGCAATAATATATCACTACTGAAAAAGGAGTCTGCATGGATTTCAACCTCATGACACAGAAACTGAACAGACTTGACATTCCAGGAGTAGCAAGAAGATTAAACATTATGGCCTCCTATACAGTTCACCAGCCATGTAAATGTAGCTACAGACTTCTGAGACATACCTGACCCAAACAAAACACAAAAAAAACTAGCAAACACTGAAAAATAAAGTCAAATAAACAGAAAATTCAAAACGTATCCTCTTGATCCAGTGCAGATATTTATGGTGATTTTCGTGACGTACCTCGAAGGCGGTGTCCTCGGCAGTGTATGCCAGTGAGAGGCTGAGGTGCGTGCCGTTATCTTGGAAATTGTAGCTCTTGGCCATCTCCGGCGTCACCTGCCGAGCTCCGACCATGGCCCGGAAATTGTGGCCTTGACTCCCGTATTTCACGCTGATGTAAAACTGGTTCTGGTCACAGATGCCAGAGATGGTGGGCAGCACTGAAGGAAAAACGTATTAGTGGAAACCTCAGTGATCAGGGTCATATTGATCACTATAAGTGGATATAACTGATTATTTCTCATGCAGATTACCATCCAGTTGACATTTGTATATTACATAAATATAAAATAATGATCAATAAAATAGGTAAATAGTGAAGCTGTCAGTTTCAAAATGCACTACAGACAGTTTCAAATTAAATCAAATACAGTAGGCTTACCTTAGTTCAAATTATAATTTGGTTACAGCCATAGTATTGAGGTTTAAAAAAAAAAAAAAAAAAAAACCACAAAAACCACATCAGTAGTGCAATTAGGCTACTATTGCACTGCTTGGAGGTAGTTTCAGTGCATTTCTAGATATTTAACCTGAAAATACATAAACTGTAGGCCATCAATGCCCAACTGGCAAAGTAGAATTAACATAGTTTTAATTTTCCTAATGTTGTCATGTGTGAAATGACCCAAAATGAAAACTGCAAGTGGATTACTTTATTACTAGAAAGTAATTTGTAAAGAACATTTGTAGGAATGATTCCATCCTAAGCTTTTTGATCCATACATGCAGGTAATCACTGTAACTGTGATCACTATACAGTAAATGGCTTCCACTACTAACCAGTTTTCCCCCATACCTTTTAGGTGGGGTAGCTTTGGTTTCATTTCACATTAAATCCAGGAAAAAGCAGCAATCACGAACAAGATAATGTCAAAAAAGCAAAACCATGACCTCACCAACATCCTGCAGAGATGCCTCTAAATCCACAGGGTGGGCGAATGGAGTTTCTTCAGGCAGGATGATGAAACCAAAGATCAGAGGGAGGAAGTAGGTTGTAACCAAGGGTTCAGGATTCTGAGGATATAAAAAAAACAAAAAAAAAACAAGCAGTCATGCGACTGAAACAAAAGTGAGCAAAAGTGACGTTTTTGCATCTATAATTCCACACACATGTTTCAGGACAACATCAGCGTCGAAGGGCACTTGTAGAGAGAAGCTCTTGGACCCGTTGGGGAAACCGTGCTCCTGCACGGAGAAGCCTCTGGCGCTGCACTCCTCAACCGTGAGCACCCCAGTGGCGAAGGTGATGTTCTTCAGCTCCACGTCAGGAAGGAAGGTCCCTAAATGCACGCTGAACACACGGGCCTCTGGGACCGTATCTGAGAAACACAGAGCGGCAGGTTTACAACCTTCTCCGGTTTCTATAATCTACCAGAAAATGCAACTTACTGTCGAGGACGTGGGGCGGCCGAGGCATCAGAGGGGTGGTAATTGGGAACAAAACCTTGTATCTGGTATCGTCTTGGCTGTTGCCGGCCCTCCACAGTACCTCAAGCATGGGCTCCACAATGTAGGTGATGTGGTACTGGTAATCTGGGGCATGGCTCTGTAATTATTCATGACGTTTTAATAAAACATGCAAATGGACCTGTAGAGACTCTCTGCATTTCTAATCTAGAGACGTCCCCCTACCTTGTAGTAACCATCAGGCGAGCCCACTGGGATCTCGACGACGATGTGCAAGTCTGTGGTGGATAGCGCGTAACCCCGCGCGGTCATCTGAGATCTATCCAGCCTCTGCCCGTTGATGCCCATGTGCATTTCTAGGATTTTAAAGCTGCCATCTACCAGAGGCGTCACACGGCGAGGTACGTGCCAAGAGATGGCATCGTCGGTGAAGAGGACGCCACCTGTTAATGAGGAAACAACTGTTGATGTAACTGCAACAACCAGGGTTACCATAGTAAATAAGAAATTAAATTTACATTCATTTTTATTTAATGAGGCAATTTAGCTATAATATACCTCCCTACTGAAATAAAAAGACATGAATTTCTATCTCAACTCTTGTGACATTGAAATTCCAGGAGATGGTGGATTGTGTCACACTGGACACTAATGTGAATAATAAATAAAAATATCTACAAAACTAAAGCTATCTTAAATCAGAACTCACTGCACTGTTTGCTCATAGTTCCTTACATTACATACTGTGTGGAAATATGGGGAAAAATACAAAAACACTAATCCAATTTGCACATTACAGAAAAGAGCCGTAAGAATTGTGACTTATGACTCATGTGATTATGAACCAACTAACGCTCTTCATTAAATTATAATACTTCATACATTAGAGCAGTTTTAAGATCGACTCATTTTAAAGCACAAAATAATTTACTTCGTTTGAAAACCAGAGAGAGCCAGTATGAACTCAGGAATAAGTATGTTTTAACAAAAAAAAAAAAAAAAAAAAAAAGGGTTAAGACAAAAGCAATAAAAATGTGCAGTTCAATTTGCAAATTTAAGGAAAATGTTTATAATCTATACTATAATATTATGTATGAAACTTCCAGAACTTTTTCATTTTTGTTTTTGTTTGTTTATTTATATTTTTGCAAATGCTTTTCTCCACATAAGAATGTCATGTAAAAGGGTTGGAATCATAAGCTACAGCTTACATCTTTTTCTGTCTTTTTCCTGATTCTGTGCCTCTTATTACATGAAATGGAAATTGCGGATATGTTAAAGAGGACTGAAAATCATTATTACTTAAAGCATCATGACTAAACATGAGGATCATTCGTACATAGTTCTCAAACCAATCCCCAGAATGTGATAAACAGTATAATTTTTGGTATATTCATGCAGTGAAAATAAATTGCATTTTGTATGTGTATGTAGCTACATACTTGAGACAATATACCGGACCCTAACAAAAAACTACTGTAATACTAAAACTAGCAAACACTCTGAAAAATAAACTTACTTAAAATGAAATAAGGCAACAACTTGTTTGTGAAATCCACAGATTGCTGGAAACTCACCTGTGGGACAAGCAGCTGCCAGATTGAGCACACTCAGACCATGCGGTGCCTTGTAGTAAGCGCTCACCCGGAAAACTTCCATGGGGATTCCAGCCACCTAAAAGATTTATTCAGGAGGAAAAATATAAATTAACCAGGGTTCCTGCGGCTTAAGGAACTCAGAATGTAATTTAAAACAATTTTACTATAACCAAAATTAAAGAAAAAAGGGACAATTTTGCTAAAAATAACAAAAACAACAAAACATATTATAACAATTATATAACATGATGGACACAAGGGTAAAACAGAACTTTTCTTGGTGATTTTGTGTCTCATTCTGCATGTGGGATTCAACTGCCTGGATTCCCATTATGCAGAATTTGAACATTTTTGTATAAAATATAGCATATAAAATACACATTGCCTTGTAGCAATTTCAGCCATGCCACAAAACCTTGAGTCGTTCATTGAATTTGCACATTAATGAGAGCCATTCTGTAAATAATGTAAATTAAATAAAAGAAATGCATGTCTGATTTGAGATTTTATACAATGCAACATCAAAAAGGAAAACTATCCATAAAATATTACTTCCCATGTCTTAGCATTTAAGACTCTTGAAAGATAATTTTAATACTAATTAATGCATTATTTTTAGCTGATTGAATCAAATGACTACAGACATTTCTGTAGTTCTGCAGGAACCCAGACGAACACTGGAGATGGGTGTGTGTTACTTACATCTTCTGAATAAGTCTCTGCTGTATTGTACGGGCTTCTCATAACCAGACGGGTGGCGGTAGCCATGGCACCGTAGCCGGCTTGCTCAGCCTCCCTCAGCACCATCGCCACTGGTTCTGGGGTGTAAAACGTCATTTTCCAGATACCATGTGCTGCATCAGAGGCCTGCAGGGATGGGAAGTAAATAAAAAAAAAAAATAATAATAATAATTTTAAAAAAATCTATAGGGATGCCAAATGGTGCAGGGTGAAATCAAGTGGGATTTTAAAAACATACATCAGGAATGGTGTTGATCTTGGAGTCGTCTATAACAGCCTGACTCTGAGTCTGCCCCTTAGCTTCTGTTCGTGCATCAGGTGTAGTCATGTGGTTCGACACCTAAAAAACAGGAAATACTGGCTTAATTCATCATCACACACAAAACACAGGACTGTAGACCCCATCAGTGTACAGTGACCTACTTCCATGTAGTTCCTGTCACAGAGAATCTCTCTGGAGGCCCAGCGAGTGTAGCTGCAAGTCTGCGTCACATCGTGGCTAACCACATCCGAGGGACTCTGGCCGTACATCCGCAGTCTCAGTCCGATGTTAAATGTTGTATCAGCCTACAAATTAAGGAACAAAAGAAAAGCAAAGGGACAGGAGAAGAAATGTGGCATTAATAAGAGTCGATGTCAAGTGCTGAAATTAGTTTGTGCAAGTCATTTATGCAAAAAAAAATTCCTTTGACTTTCTTTTCACTTTTGCTGCTTTCAGCATCGTAAATTTAATATCCTTGCGTTAAGGACGAACCATATTTCAAGACCTCACTTTGTACATTTTATAGACCGAACAATTGAGTCGAGAAAATCTGGCAGATTAATGGTGACAAATCAGTTGTAGCCCTGACACTTTTACATAGTAAAAAAGAAAAAAAGGGAATGTACTCATGTCCTAGAAAATGTGGGAGGAAAAAAAAAAAAAAAAAAAAAAAAAGACAACTGCACTATGTGGAGGTTTGATTTAAGATTTCAGGGAAGCACATAAAAATGGTAAGTACTGTCTGCCTGTTAGTCATTTAAAGCAAGTCCCTTGAGAATTAAATTAAGAGAATATGTGGACCATACCAAGTGCTTTCTCACTGGAAATTCACCGGGGATAGAGTTTAGTCGATAAGTCAATCAGCATGGGAAAAAAAAAACCACAAGACTAATTTCCAAGAAACTTATGAGCACATCTCTGTTAAAAACACAACATTAAAAGTGATGCTTTTGCATGATTCTTTGTGGAGAAACGCAGTTTTACAGGTTTGATTGATAATCAACAAAACTCACATGAGCATTAGTTAAGAGTTACTTTAAATCAATGACAGCCCTAAAATAAAATAAAAATCACAATAAAATCCAAGTGTCATCAAATAAACATACTCTGTTGTCCACATAGCAGCCCATCAGAGAGGTGTAGATTCTGGTGTTACCCCACGGGTCAGACTCCATGCTGTATCCACACTGAGCAGCCAAGCTGGGTGTCAACAAAATGTGCTGGGTGCCATCTGGGGAGGAAAAACACAGACAGACATAACGATGGGGATCATTTTCTCCCATTTATAAACCAATGTGCTCATCGTTAGCAGGGTTTATACTCACTGGTGGCCTCCACCTCCAGCTGATTCCCCACTGCTAAAGCTTTGTCCAACGACAGCCTCATTAGATTACCCGCACAGTCCGACTTTAAACCTCTGCCTGCTGGAAGAAAAGGCTTGTGAGGAAGAATGTAAACACATAAAAAAAGCATGATAAAGTGATGTAAATGAGAGCTTACTCGACTGCCATTTGTGCTTCGTATTTGGCCTTGCTTGACCCAAGAGGATTACTGCAGACATCAAGTTCCAGAACAGCCTTGGAACAAATAAAATATCACTTAGAGATCATTAAAGGAGACAACTAGGAGTCTTTAAAAGAAGAAAAACATACTCACATGCACCCGAGTCTCCACATGTTGCCGTCTGAGCTCAGCCAAAAACAAAACGACAGGAATCCGATCACTCTCAGAGCTTGGCACTGAAAGCCCAGCTCACACCGGCAACAAACAACCAACTCTGAAGTGAAGGGGGCTGACTGCTCCGTTCAGCATCAACAGCTGTTTTATGTCAGTTAATGAGGACGCACAGGTGAGCCGCGTCAGTAATTATCCACCCAGTGGCAGAGCTGGATTATGCATCTGTTTCTTATGAAAAATCTGTATATTTGATAGATAAATACACATTTTACACAAGTGATAGCGTAGAATATTGTATGACTTTTCCTGTTTTCCTGTTCTTGTGATACAGATGTAGAGAGGTATTTATTTGTGATTTATTGGATGAGTTGCTAAGTGATTTATTTTCTCAATAAGAGCTGCAAAGATTAATCAATTAGTCAACTATTAAATTAGTCACCAACTATTTTGATAATGGAGAAAAAAAGTCAAAATTCTCTGATTGCAGCTTCTTAAATGTTAATATTTTTCTGGTTTCTTTACTCAGTAAACTGAATATCTTTGACATTTTTTGGGAAACACCGATCGACATTTTTTTACCATTTTCTTACATTTTATAGACCAAACAAGTAATCAATTAATCAAGAAAATGATCGTCAGTTGCAGCACCATTCTCAATTATGCAAGAGATTAAATTATTATATAGAGTTATGCAGTGTATTGATGTGTTTTCTGTCGTTGAAGTATTATCAAAATACAAATAGAGGAAGAGTAGCTGTTACAATGCAGTAGGGGAACTAAATAGAGCTGCAACGATTAGTTGATCAACAGAAAAAATATTGCCAACTATTTTGATAATCGATTAATGGTTGAAGTCATTTTTCATTCAAAAATGGCAGAAAATGCAGTTTTCCAGCCTCTCATATATGGAGATTTCCTGCTTTTCTCTGTCTTATTTCATATTAAACTGAATAGCTTTAGTTTTTGGACAAAACAAAATATTTAACAACATCACTGTAGACTTTGAGAAACTGGGACGGACATTTTTTGACAATTTTCTAACATTTTATAGACCAAAATCGAGAAAATAATCGTCAGATTCATCGATAATGAAAATAATCGTTAGTTTCAGCCCTAGATCTAAATAAACAAACACATTAATCATTAGTGTGATAAAAGCACTGTATTGTTCACTGATTACAAACATATATATGCATTTGTGTTTGGTATCATAAATATATATATTTCTTTTTAATCATTCAAGAAATCCACAGTTTCAAAAGAGGATTACTACCTTTCTGTAAAACCATTTGTAGAACGACAAGCTGAGTGAGCTTTAATTTAACACACAAAACATGTTTTTCCTGTGCAGCTGAGCTATCATTACTGTGCGTCCACACTTGATTATAGTTTGTTTATAGACTCAAACCTCCTCCCAGTGTCTTCAAGATAGTGCACTAACATTTATTACCCACAGTAAAACCCTGAGCTCATCGTTTCACCCGCTGCGCCTGGGTCGATCAGTCTGCGCTGTCCACTCACAGACTTATACAATGATATACTTTCATTCAGGAGGTCGTTACATATTTGTTTTCCAACTGAAAGAGTCTCGAGTCGGTGCAGAAAGGGTATTATCAATGCTCTGCTTGACAAAAATCCATACAAGCGTCGCGCCTGACGTCTACTCTACTAATGTTTCTGCAGCTATCGTTTGATTTTTAGTGATGTCGCTGCTTGTGCAGGTTGATTTATTCTTGTATTGGTTGCTTATATCTTTAAATAATCAAACTGTTCATCTTCAGATCAAATGACGACATCTTAATTTGTTATTTGACAGCTGAACAACACTTGATATTTTCTCTTTGGCCACCAGATTTCAGGATATATATATAAAGAAGTGGTCAGTATCCTCTGTTTATCTTGTGCTGCTGGTCCAGAAGTGTCTGTTGCAGGCTCATTTTGGCATCTTCAAAATCTGGGTTGAGCTTTAATGCTTGTTGGAAGTCACTCTTGGCATCGTCGAAAAAACCTGTAAGATCATAAAAAATGTTTTACATGCATAACAAGTTTATGATCTGTAATGCACTGCCAAACTGGCTTGTTAAGAGTCAGCAGTTTCATTTTTTTTCTGAGTGGCAGGAGCGCCATGAGAAAATACACAGCTCCATCTAGTGCTGTAAGAAGAAGAACACACCAGACTGACTCCACACACACACACACACACACACACACACACACACACACACACACACACACACACAGCATCAACCCACAGAATATTGTGATCATGCTATAGGCATTTTGCTAAAAGTACTGTGCAAAAAGGAGCAACAGGAAGTGTGTGGAAAAGACATTTGTTAAAGGGATGCTTAGTTCTTAGTTCACTCAGCCAGTGTTGTGTTTTTTTTTTATTGATTGTCTCACTAGTATCAGTATCTGTGTGTCACAGGGTTGAGCATTTGATAGAAAACGTCTCTAGAAATTGTATCCCGGCCTTTCTGTCAGGGATAATGTACTGTAACCTGAGTTCACTGCTCTTCTTCAGATACCCAATACAGGCTACACTAATAAAGGCTTTTTTTAAAAATCTCCATTGCAATCATATTATCCTCACATGGACATCTGTTTGCTGACATTTATTTGAGTGTTTTTAAAGTCTTTGTACAGTCCAAATTTGAATTTGATGAAAACTTTAAGTGGATTAAACTGAGATTAGATTTACAGATGGGTGACAAATTAATGGGGACATATGCCCGTTTTCACAATTCATTCATACATGTTATTCCATTTCCTATGATCTAAGATAGTCTGAAATATTAGTAAACATAAACAACTCTCTCCCAAATCCAAAAAACTAGAGCGCTAAAACTCAAATTTGTGATGTCATCAAGTATAAAGTGTGGAGCTGCTCCATAGACGATGCATTGGGAGGGATGTTATAGATGACACTGAGAGCACCCAGGGGAATGTTTGGAGTATATGGGTAAATTTTATGTTTCACATCTGACAACACTACAACAGAATACAGCTCATTTGGGTATAAAAAACAAAACAAGCATTCTGTGGGTCCACAAAATCAGTCTCCCATTAATTGTCTATGGAGCAGCCCCAGACTTTATACCTCATGACATCACAAGTTTGAGACTTTCTTCTCTGATTTCTGGCTTTGAGAAAGAGTAGCACATGTTTGCAAATATTGATTGAACTTTCCTAGACCATGGAAATAACCAAGTGGAATTCTTAATTTAGGTGGTGTTCCCCTTTTTAAGTAACAATCTGCAGAAATAAAATGAAAAAAGTTTCCATTTTGTGCTTTCTGTCACTGTTCCAAAATCTATATTACTGACTTGATCTGTGCTCCCTTTATGAAAGCCTTTACATTAGTTTTTCCAAACACCTGGTGCAGGATAAGTCTTGCCAGGGACAAAATATTCTGGCTCAGTAACAGGGAGGGAGGGAGGTGTTTTTTACGTGTCTTGGCAGCAGAAACAGCAGTTTATTTGAAATGAACTGCAGAAGTGGGTAGTTTGCAGGAGCAGGACTAGCCACCACGGGTGAACTGAAAAAGAAAAGAAGTACTGTATGCAGAGCTGCACCGATTAGCCCACTCATTGATTAGTACAGTGATTCCTAACCAGGCGTACATGTACCCCAGGGGCTACTTCTGTTGCCAGGAGGTACATGGAAAGATTGTAGAGCAGATCAACTAATTTGAAAAAATCTAAATTATGATTTGCTAAAATTATGCTGTTATGCTGTAAAACCTGAACACAGAAGTTTAAACGTGTAGCTAAAAGTAATGAAGAAATGACTGAAACATTCAGCTTCACTCCGACTGGTAGTAATCTGAAAATTGCTGACCAAAGCAACGTAAATACTCAAAGTTCAACAATTAAAATGATATATAATGAATATTGTTATACATTTGAAACAATTCATCTGACAGGACTGTTGGGGTACCTCAGACTAAACCACTGTGGGAACCACTGTGGATTAATAGATTGAAAGAAAATCAATTATTTTGATAATCGATTAATTAAAATTTGTAATTTTTCAAGTAAAAATGCCAAACATTTGATGGTTCCAGGTTGTCAAATGGCAGAATTCCCTGCTTTTCTTAGTACATTTTTAACTTTCAGACTGATCCGTAATGAAAATAATTGGTAGTTGCAACCTTAAAGGAATACTTCATCCTCAAAGTAACCATTTGTATATAAATTACTCTGTGTGTTTTTGTCACGTGCCTCCACAGTGAATGGAGAATCAAAACCAGAGTAAATTCTTGATGCATTAACTTTAACAACAGCAAAACTATATCAACACAAGTTGAGTAGCAAAAGTGTTGCAAATAGTAAGGTTTGAGCAAAAATGCATGTGTTTGGGAAGTACTGAGCATACGACTGGATAAATGAGACTTGGATTATACTGTTTGAGCTGTGTAAGAATTTGTAAAAACATGTTTTGATATAGTTTTGCTGTTGTTAAACGCGGCCACCGTTTACTTCAATACATCAAGACTTTTTCAAGACCGCTGTTGGATTCTTCGTTCACTGTGGAGGCACGCAGACAAAGTTTTTGTCAAGAATTCAAGGTAACACAGGAATTGATGTACAAATGGTCATTTTGAGATTAGTCTCGCAAAGCCACACTTACCTCCACAGCGCTGTGTCCGCACTGGGGGGGTCTGGATTGAATAACTTTCACTCCGGTATAGTGGAAACGACTCCCTGGCCTGTTTCTATTTCTTTAAACCAATCACAGTCATCTTGGGTGGCGCTATGCAGCGAAAGGACTTTGAGAACCAGGAGGGACTTCTTCCGGCTGGGGTCTCCTCCCAGCGGAAGTATAAGGCTTTATGCCGACACTGCTTATGTACCCAGCCAGACTATTTTGAGAGTGAATTATTCCATTAATTGTATGTCTAAATAAATTCCAAGACAAAAGGTGTCACACTGCTGACCATGTAATCAATGGGAAATGTCTTTATATATGCTAACTGAAGGTAAAAGTGTCTAAAGTGTTTTTTATTTGCGTCTGACTTCTTTGTGTAATCTTTTTCCTCAGACGAGGTGCCGTTGTTCAGTGAAGAGCCCATGTCCGTGGTGCAGAAGCTGGGAGGCAGCGTGAACCTGCGCTGCAGCGCCCGACCCGTCTCCGCCAACATCAGCTGGCGCCTCAACGGCCAGGAGCTGCTGGACGGACATTTAGGTGTAGTGCTGGGGCCCAACAGCCTGTTCATCCCCACGCTGTCCAACCTGACTGTGGGCAGATACCAGTGTGTGGCCAGCACCGGCGCAGGAGCCCTGGCCAGTGTGCCCGCTAACGTCACGGCTGCCAGTGAGTAGCCACCCACACAAAGCTGAGACAAATAAACACAAACACACACACACACACACACACAGGCCCCTTTTAGGGTTTGTCAGAGTATCCAAAGAACGCCTTTGACTTAATTTTCTTTGAGTAAAACAAAAACAGTGGAGGGGCGGTATTTGTTTGCTTAAAATCTTCACCAATACAACACTGTAAACTTTGTACTTTTCCACTGCTGTGATTCTAATCCTTACCAGCTACATTTCTGATCACGGTGAGAAACTGTTGCACATCACTGACTACGTTTACATGCACAATAAGTTTCCACTATTATTTCAAATGTGACAATATTCCGAATTTCATACAGATCATGTAAACTGCATATTTAGTTTGGATATTCTGAATAAGGCCTGATTACGAATGTAGCATTTTCCCATCAAGACATGTGGGATATGCCGGTATTATTCAGATTTTACAAGCATTCTTTGGACATGTATACAGCACATTCAGAATATAGAATATGCATCTCAATTGGGGTTTTTACTGCAGTTTGTGACAGATTACGGCTTCTTGCATGTTTGTGGCTTACAGTCAGCTCTGTGTGTTGCTGTTGTTGTTGTTGTTGCACACAAACCAACTAGCCAACAGTTTGCAAGGCTGGGGTAGAGATGCATGCCCAAAAGAAAAGCCCACAGTTCTGTTCGAAAGGAGAAACACACCTACTTTTAAACAACATGAAAAACCTTGATATCAACAGGGTTTTGGGATATGTGCAAATATTGCAACGCCGACCTTTTCAAGAAGGTGGTTAAAGGAATGAAAGGAGGAGGCTGTGTTTGCATGGTGGAAAGCTTTGGAAAAAATCCTATTTTGACAGCTGCATGTAAACAGGAATATTTGTGAAATATTAATTTTCATTAGTCATGTAAACACCTTAGTAGGAATATTGTCCTTTTTGGATTAAGGGCAAAAACAGTAATGTTTTGTGCATGTAAACGTAGTAATTGATTACTGATAATACCTCCAGATTGCCATTCTGTGTAGTTAAATACAACAGCTGCTTTTATGGAGTGTCATATTGATCTAATGGAGTTAAAGTGAATTATTCTCACTGCTGACGTTTTTAGTGTGCTGCGCTGAGTGTGTGGTGTTATATTTGATATGCATCATGGGACCGAGAGGGGGCCTGGAGCTGTGTAACTTGAGCCGGAGGAATGGAGGGGACCCAGGGGCCGGGGGCCGGTCAGAGCAGGGGAAGAGGGGACCGGGACTCCAGCCTGGGGGCCCCCTGCTTCTATCGGCCCCTCTGCTCCACACAACAC
>JAOVVB010278569.1:0-32749 GCA_028570985.1 Heterobranchus longifilis | reverse complement strand
TTTTTCTTAAAGCACTTTCCAATTTCTCCTGAATCTCTGCGGATGTCCAAATTGCTAAAAGCGCTTTAATTTCGTCCGCGCTCCACGTTTGGGTCGCCGCCATTTTTAAAAAAACACTCCCTATAACTCCCCTAAGAGTTTAGGGGCCGGTTCGGTGCTTATTTTACGGCACCGGCACCAATTTTTTTCTGTGGAAAAGCGCGGCACTGGTTCCACAATTGGGAACCGGCACGGAACCGGCACGGGAACCAGAGCAGTAGAAAGGGGGTATCTGTGTTCTGACACCTTTCTACAGGAAAGAGCATTACCCTTTTCACCAGTTTGAGCACCAGTAGCTCTTCTGTTGGATTGGACTACACGAGTCAGCCTTCGCTCACCACATGCATGAGTGAGTCTTGGCCGCTCATGACCCTGTCGCTGGGTTCACCGGTTATCCCTTTTTTGGAAAGTTTGGATTTTTGGAAAGTCCTGACAAGTGCAGATCAGGAACATCACGGCTGTAGCTTTTGACTTGCTCTGAAGCTATCCATCATAATTTGGCCCTTGTCACAGTAGTTTAGTTGCAATATCTCGTTACAGTGGCATGTTACAGTGGCACCTGGAAGTGGGTGGGATATATTAGGCAGCAAGTGAACATTTTGTCTCTGAAATTGATGTGTTGGAAGCAGAAAAAAATGGGCAAGTGTAAGTATTTAATTGACTTTCACAAGTCTGATCTTTTGGCTGATACTGTGCCCGTCACATTAACAGCTGATGCAGCGGAACATTTTATCCTGTTATTTGGATATTGTTAGTTTCGATCTTCTTGGGTCCCGGTACACTTGATCACAAAGTGTGATATGCTTGTGTAATAAGAACACTTCATATTGTGCCCATGGATCAGCGACTTTGCTTCAAGGTAAGGCAACTTTGCGCAAGGGTACTCAGGTACAGAATAATATTACTATTGTGAAAGCTGGCCAGTGGGGGAGAGGGAAGGGCAGAGCAATAGTAGAACCATGTTATAAATCAATTGTGTCTAAAATACAGCATAAAATATGAGACAATCCCCAGTCTAGACCATGCGAGCATGTGATATGAAAACAGAGCCTTGAATCTGTAGTAAGCTATTTCCCTACCTTTTGGACCCCGGAGAGCATCGGTGTATATCGTACGAGTTCATATTAAAGCATTGTACATGAGCTTGTGTGGAAATTGTGATTCGATGCCTGGGAAAGTCCTGATTATACAGAGAAGTCCTCCTCGTTCCCATCTGTAGTACTTATGGAGCGGTACAGTAACTGTCTGTTGCGGAAAGCCTCCGTTCGCATCGCAATGAAGGTTCGCTGTAATTTCTCATGCTGACAGACAAGTCGCCATCACTTACCAGAGTTCTTCATGCTGCTAAACCAGAACACAGAGATGTCCACTGTACCGCTTCAGACTCAATGTTAAATTTAGGCCTGTGATTACTGACTGGAAAAAAGTGCAGTGTGTGGTGTGTGTGTGTGGTGTGTGATGAAAATAGCTTAATGTAGGCTGGTTTCTGACATGTACAGGATTACAGGATAAGTCCAACTATAAGTGAAAGAGAAAGGGCATGCATTATATAGACCTTTTATTTATAGTGTTAAAGCAGAGACGAGTGGAGTTTGGAAGCCCCCCCCCAACACACACACACACACACACACACACACACACACACACACACACGCTGTTCCTGTCATTTTCCCCAAACAGAGCTTTCGCTGACAAGCAGATGCAATTTCCACTTTGCTGAATCATTTCTCATCCGAGATCCAGGTGTGACCCCTGTGAATTCTGTACCAGTCATGTTTCACATTGTTTCTGTACAGATTAATATTACTGCCTCCCACAGCGAACGATTCAGGGCAGTCAGAACATCTGGCGGTTCTCTATGACCTTAACTTCCAGCTGTTTGGAGGTTCAGAGCTCTGCCACCGACCACAGACAGGAAGTGGGGAGCCAGTAGGCTGTCAACTCAACCCAACACTAAGGCTGAAAACACAACCACAACCTTTGGCTTTTCAACCTTTAAAATGCCTACGCATCTGGGTACACTATTAAAGCTGTCTGTGGCCCAATCCCAATACTCCCCCCTTAGGCCTACCCCTCTGTTTTGCGCGTGGCCACGTAGGGTAGGGTGTCCCGTTTCTTTTGTGGATCGAGGGGTAGTGGTCATCCAGCCCTCCATCTAGCCCTCCAAATTGAGTTTTTTCAGATGCAGGCTCGAAACGGAGTGGTAGTAAGAAAATTCCCAGAATGCTTTGCAAACTGACACACACAACAATGAAGATGGCCACCGGAGCGGTGAAAGAAGCCTGTAAATGTACGTTTTTTTTTCACAATGATGCAAAAACATTCAAATTAGTTGGAATACCTTAGTTTAATGTAAATGCAAATGAATATGTAATTGTATCGGCAATTCAGAAAAATCGCTATTCATGTTGTCAATAGAACTTCATGTAAACGACGTTAATGTAATGTAGATGCAAGTAATAACGAGCATTGTAGAAAAATTGCTATTCACGTCAATATAAACAACGTTAGTGTAATGTAAGTAGCAACAAGCATTTGATAAAAATAGCTATTCATATTGTCAATAGAACGTGATGATTTGTGAGTGACAGTACAGTACTACTACTAACATTAGCTAATGTTTTCATTCCAGGCATGTGTGTGTTCACTTGGCCTGATCCAAGAATCTTAAACACCATTACGCTTTAATCTTTGGATTTAAGTTGCGGTTCTTTAAAAAAAAAAAACTGTCAAACAATCCTCAAACAATCACAGGACACTAGAAACAGACCAAGATTAAATATTTACTTATAGTTGTATAAAATGTATAAAATCAAAAAAGGGCCAGAGGCAGATGTGTAGAATGAATCAATTCTTCAACTGAGTAAGAAAACAAACTGCATCATGTTGTAGGAGGATAATACTAACTGTCTGGCTTTTAATTGGACGTATGGATAAAAAGGTCTAACCCTTTAACTAACTGTTACAGGATGTTTCAACTTACAGGCTAAACCGTATTGGCCCAAATATAAGTAATACTTTTTTCTGGAAATTCCATTTGAAAAAAGGATTATATTGAAGGATTACATTTAAATATTCACAACAGCAGACATTTTTTTTAATGGAGTGAGTACCAGTGTAACACCAGCTCCTACAGAGAGTGTTGCATTATAGATTGTTTGTAGCCTTGATGCCAGCTAGGTTAGCAAGTTAAGTTTTTTTTTCAGCAGCACTAAAAGTGTTTAGTTAGCTCACTTTAACCTAAGGGGGCTTCTGGTGGCTCATGTAATGTGTTTTGCTGCCATGGTGGGAAATAAAGTTATAATGAGTGGAAAAGCATTTCTTGTGTGGCTATGTGAATTTATGTTCTGCTTTAATAGAAGTAGTGGAAGTAGTGTTATTTCATGTTTCAGTTTTACAAAAAGGACAGGCTTCAAGGATAAGGACTCTTCATAGTATCTCTGGGAAACTTCCCCAACAGGACTAGTTTTAATAAAAAGTGTTGACATCTTACTGTTCAGACCAATCACAAAATGTCACTTTGCGTCACCTTACTCACACAAGTTTGATCGCGGGATCATTTTAGGATCTATGGCGAAAGGAAAGTTTATCATACTTATCATACATTTTGTCTAGCAAGATAATCTCTCCATATCAACACCACTTTTAGGATTTTAGAAGCGTAAAAGCAGGGCATGCTGGTGGCTCAGTGGTAGAGCACACACCCCATATACAGAGGCTAAAGTCTTCGCTGCAGCGGCCCCAGGTTCGACTCCTGCTTGCTTCCCTTTGCTGCACGTCGTCCCCTCTCTCTCACCCTTTTCCTTTCTACCTTCAGCTGTACTATCAACAAAAGGCAAAAAGCCAAAAAAATAATCATAAATGCAATCGCCAGAAGTAAAAACCTAATGTTAGGCTATGAAAGGAAATACACCTACGGTCGCATTTCACATTTCGCAGTCCATGTCACCGTCACCACTACTAAGCTGACACTGACGTTTAATGTCCTCGACAGCCTCTGTAGTCTCATTTAGCCACTTGTTAGCAACCGCCTTTTTAAACACACATAAAAGCTTCTAAATGCACCAGCAGGGTATTTACCGACGTATTTTATGTCGCAGAACAAAACGTTAAAATCTCTGAAGCTTGTGTTAACCACTGACCTTATTTAAGACGTCTAACCAAAAACACATTCAAAAAACACATTGACTTCGAGACGAGGGAACCAGAAGTGCTAAAATGCTAACTCATTTCCGGGTTTTAAAACTACAAACTTAAAGGGAACCTGATAACATTAATGAGGCAATCTGTAAACTTTGAAGGTGGCAGCATCTGGAGGCAACATTAGTCTAGAGTGGCCGCGATCAGCTCCGGAGGCCGCTAACCGCCAGGAGGCGGCAAATATTGATATTGATATGCTGTATATTGAGCATCATCAAGGAATATATTTTCTTGTCAAATGTCTGATGTAATTGGTAACACTAGTGTTGTCACAGGTTTATTAACCAGTGGGAAAATTTCCTCAGCGTGGCATCGGAGGGGAAAAATATCTGCTTTCAAAAATATCTGTATTTGTGTAGTCAGGGTAATCTTATAACCATGTGAATATAAAAGGTAGTCTGCATCCACCGTGTCTACAGTTGGACTGCTCACCTCAGGTCTTCCAGGAGGTCACACTCTGTCTGGTGTTTGATGTGTAATCTGCTCATCTGCTCTGCATGCGTGTGTTTCAGCTCCTGGGTGACCCGGACCTGCAGGGGGACGAAAAGATGGTTCATACAGAGAATCTCAAGAGTTACGACTCTTTTAGCTCGTACAGAAAGACAAAAAGGATTTCTCCACTTTGTGTTTGACAAAATATTTCCCATATGTATACCAACGACTCAAGAGGCCAGTGTTGATTCAGCTGAGCTCACAACTGGTGTTAGTGAAAATGAGCCGCACTCATTATCACGCAGTAGCTCTGGCCAGGTGAGAGTCGGCCTCTCTGGGGTTCTAATTGGCCGTTAGATAAATTATGAAGTGCAGTGATCGGGTCCCCTTACTGATAACTGGGAGTGTCTTATAAACAAAACAACTAATCAATTGAGAAAATAATTAGCAAATTAATTGATAATCGCTTCGTTATAATTGCTCATTTAACTTAAAAGGCTATGACTGGGCAATATGGCGATATACATTGTCAAAACGATATAAAAATGTCTATTTTATAGATTTTTCTATAATGTGTCTATTGCAATGACAAAAAACCTGCAATATTTACGTCACTTGGACGACACTTTACGTTGTGATCCTTGCACGTGGGAGCAAAGCTGGAGCGAACCACAGAGGCGTTTTGTTGTTTTGCTGACATACAAAGTATACAAAAATAGACTTTATCGTGTGCGTGCGTGTGTTGATGTGTGCTTTATTGAATACAAACAGGGTTCGTACAGCTTTTTAAGAGTAAAATTCAAGCATTTTCAAAGTACCTAAACCAAAAATTTCCAGACTTGAAGCCCTTATTATCACATCTAAATTGTTACTATTAATGCAATTGCAAAAAATTAAGTTTACTGAATTTATACCCACAGCAATCAATGTATATTGTCACTTTGTTTATTTTACCAGCTGTTCATATTAACTTTAATTGAATGCTTTGTCTGGTGTGAGACGCCAGGAGACAACAAATACACCAGAAGAAACAACAGATTGTGTCGAAAATCAAGCATTTTTCAAGGAGAGTATTCAAATTCAAGCATATTCCTAACTTTGAAAACATAACGGTTAAAATTAAGCATTTTCCAAATTTTCATGACTTTGTATGAACCCTGTACAAAGAATACATGGATAAATTGGTGTCTGTTTTTAAGTCTACTTCACAACAAATCCAATGGATCCATCTCTCTGGTTTTGCAGAGCCAATGTAACAATATATATTATATAATAACACAAGGCAGAACCAGACAGCTGACTGGTATTACTGGACAACCAAAATGGTGAGTTGACTTACAGTATTACAGAGAGTCAATGACACCTGAAATTGAACTATCCGCAGTGTAAAATTAGGAGATATAATAACTGGCAACTATTTTGCTGATCAATCATTAAAGTCATTTTTCAAGAAAAAATCCTCTCAATTGAGAGGACTTGGTGCATTTTTGTGTGGATATCTTTGGGTTTTGAACAAAACAAGCAATTTAAAAATGTTATATTTGGCTCTGATGAACATTTTTCACAATTTTCACCAAACAATTATTTATTAATTTTGAAAGTCACTGGGACGCTTCACACATTCTCTAATGTTGAAAGTTCGGTTTATTTAGTAAATTTTCCTGGAATATTTTACTTCTTGAATGGCTATAGTACAGTATGGCTAAACTTTCTCTAAATTTCAAATTTAGGAAGTGAGATTTAGATAGGAAGTGCAGTGAGCAGATCGCATTCCTGATAACTGGGAAAATTGTCAACAGTAAGTTTTTTTTCTCCCTTATTTCAATTATGAGACAGATTAAATACTAATAATAACAACTTAAATTAAGTTCGCATAATTTTTTTTACATTGTACAAGCAGAAAAATAAGAATACCCTGTATTTATTTGACTACAGTTAACAGCATTATAGTTGCAAAAAGCACTGGGGTAGAAATGGTCAATTTTCTGTGCTGCTGAGCCATGTTATTGAAATATGATCCCACATGAACATTTTTTTCGCATCAGAACCAGACTTTTGCTGAGATTTGTGTTTTTACGTGTAGTTCTTTAAGTGTAACGCTTAAAACACTAGTTCGCTATTAATCTAGGTAGGCTATTTTAAGTTGAGCTATAAATACGATGTTTTTTATTTTCCCCCCAAACTTATCTTGTACGAGAAAGCTACTCACCAAACTACTTACGAAAATCTGTCAATTTACTGTCCCGTAGCTCCAAACGGACTTAAATGACAGAGCATGACTTTACTTGACAACGTTCTTTATAAATTAGGATCCACTCTCAAAATCGGCATAGACAAAAAAAAACACAAACTGCATTTCATTTGGATTAAATCTTAACTTCTGTTTCGCCTGCTACTGAAATAACATTGCTCCACAGTGTGAACCAAACTTGATATTTACTTGAACTTAAAAGAGTTGCTTGGTGATTCACTTGTGCGCCGATGTAACACAACACCTCGGTAACGTTATTTCTTCAAGTGAAGTTGTTTTCTAAGTCGACATTGGAAAACGGTGTATATTGCCACATTTTTAATGTATTTAGGCTGGACCGTCTCGCTCCATTCGAGAGGGAACGGGGCACGTTAACGGGGCTTCTCTCTAAAAAAAATTGTGGCACATGGGACTTTTTTTTTCTTTACAAGTTTTTCTTCCTTCGTTGCTATTTTAAGAAACGGCAGAAGCAAATGAAACTTGGGAGACAACAGACTAGTCAACATTTGCAGAATAAAAAGGCTAAGTTTATCGTTTAATCCAGCCGACCAGCAACAAAGCGTACATTTTCAACCATTAAATATGCACCACTTCGTCGAGAACGTTTCCAGACAAGTAACGTTAGCTTCAGCGGCTACAACGGAGAAACTCACCTTTCTCGGTGGGGGTTGCATCCTTATTTCTTGACATAAAAACTATACAAAAGACGAAAGTTTGTCTGGGAAAAGTTTGTGCAAATGTTTCGTACAAATTATAACGGAAGAAGGGTATTTCAGCCTGGGTCAAGCGGCCATGGCGAGTCCAGTAAGAAGTAAGTTGAGTCCCGTTGAAAACACTCTGGCCCCAGGGAACAGAAAACATAAAGCATCAAGTTAGCTACAGTACAACAACACACTTCCTGCCACATTTTCAAAATAAAACCCCCCATCCCGTCTGAATATAAAATACTACTTCCGTATACAATCTTCAAAATAAAAGACACATTCTCAGAAATAAATAAATAAAAAAGATTTTCAATAACTTTTTTCATTTTAAAAATGTTTTTCAAAGAGTAAGCCTATTGTTGTTATTATTATTATTATTATTATTATTATTATTATTATTATTATTATTAGAACAAGAATTATTATTATTATTATTATATTTTTAATTATTATTTCCTGTTTCTGTCTATTCCTGTGTATTGTATGTCACTATATTTTGTGTACTGCCCTTTGCACCAGTAAATAAAATAAAAATAATAGATGTAATGTAATTCCAACAAATGAAACAGTAATTCACTACTTATTTCCAAACAAAATACTACTACTACGACGACGACGACGACTACTACGACGACTACTACTACTAACAATAATAATAATAATTTAACCTTTATTTATTTATAGAGAGTAATACATTTTTTAAATCTAATTGTATTCTATCTTAATTGATTTTATTCTGGTTTTTACTGCTTACTGATTTTAAGTGTCATTCTAATGCTTTTCTGTGCCGATGTAAAGTACTTTGAATTGCCTCTGTGTTTGAAATGTGCTGTATAAATAAAGATGCCTTGCCTAAATAATAATACAATAATAAGTAGCAACCTGTCAACAGTTTATTAAATAGAAACATGTAAAGAACAGCGTCAATAAATTAAGTAATGTTTCGATTTTTACGTGACATTGCAGAGGCCGCAATCCATTCTTATATTTTTAACTATAGGCCTATATTTTAACCAGATGTCATCAAGTTATCAGAGAAACAAGCCGAGCAAACGTTATTTTGCCCCTGGTAAAAACCTCCTGAACGATAAACACAGAAAGAATCCTAGCCGGGAGAAACTGACGGCAATGACGGAAATGGTGGTGAAAACCACAACTCCCATGATCCCACACTACTTCACAACGTCACCAAGCTTCGTCTTTTGTTATTGTTTTGGTTGAGAGACCCCTAGCGGCAAAAATTACATATTGTGCGTTAAGGTTGTGGCAATTTTAAGTCCTTTGTTGGGTATCTACAGCAATACATCATATTCTATAAGAACATCATATGTCTGGTGAGAAACACGTATCTCTAAAAAGTTTAACAACTTTTAATTACAGAAAAACAGCCCTGTTTTCAGCTTTGTGATGATGCATTTTCCAGCTGATCCAATAGGCTCTTTCATACTTTATTTGGCTTAAGAAGTATAGGTGAATTTTCTCAACGCATAAAGGAACACACTTCATCCCTCAGTTTATCACAAACATTCAACATCAACACATCTGGAGATACGTGGTTGTCACTGGACAGGGAGGGGATGAAAAATGGTCATCTGAAAAGTAAGCTGTCAGACAAATGTCAAGGAGTAAAAAGTAGAATACATCTGAGATGTAGTGGATTAGAAGAATAAATTGGCATAAAATGGAAATACTCAAGGAAGTGATCATCTGAATAAATGACAAACTGGGTAGGCTGGGAGTGCAGGGGCTGTATATTGTCAGTACATTTTTGCATGTGACTGACTAAAATTGTTCCTTTGTAGATGTGAATTTCCCCAAGGGGATGAATAAAGTATCTATCTATCTATCTATCTA
Source organism: Heterobranchus longifilis (assembly GCA_028570985.1). NCBI lineage: Eukaryota > Metazoa > Chordata > Actinopteri > Siluriformes > Clariidae > Heterobranchus > Heterobranchus longifilis. The sequence continues at coordinate 23,269 of JAOVVB010278569.1, read as the reverse complement.
TCTATCTATCTATCTATCTATCTATCCATCTTCATCATATGAATCTATTTAGTTGACTTTATTTCAGAGTTTAAATCGATGTTATTACCCACCAATCACATTTGAATGCCTGACAAACTGTAGCAGCTTAAGCTAAATTTAAAAATGTGTTCATACTTGCTTGACTTTTTGTAAAAGTATTTTTTCCCACTTACTTTGCAGTAAATTATAGGGAATGGAAAAAATGCACCCCAACTGGGTTGTCCCAGCTCTAATTGGCTCTCTGCGGTCACATGATGAGCCACTGCCTCCATCATGAACCAGCATCAAGTGTGCAGGAATAGTATTAACGTGCATGAGCAGCTTTCAAAATAAAATTACTCGTTGCTCCATATTACTTAAATTGACTCATCTTCTGTTCAGGTTTATCTTACTCCTGTCACTCTTATTTCTCAGTCAGATATCACCACAAGATGCCACGTATTGTACGTATAAAGAGCTGTAAAATTACTTGTAATAGTAACTTGAATGTGCAAAAGACTTGAAAAGAAAGACATCTTGGCAATGTTATCCAAGTCTTGAGGAGGTTTGTTTCTGGTTTGGTTTATTGTCAGCATCCTGATAAATACAACATATCAGCTTTTGTCAAATCCTGGACTTATTTCATTTTATTCCAGTCCACCAACTGTTATCAAGATGAAGACAGGCATGCAATGTCTGATACCAAGATATATTAGAAAAATAACTGGGCTAAGGAACTATAAAATCATATGAACAAACAATTGATTTTCTTTTCAGGAAAGTTGTTTTGTAGACAACTTTGATTATCCATTAGTGGCCTGGGGTCAGCTTAGGGCTGGACAATAATTCAATATGATAATTTATCATCTTTCAATGGAATCGTATCGTAATGAAATCATATATTGAGGTATTGTGATACACAATGGTACACATTATACACATTACATTGTCTAAATTGATAATAAGCACATACTAACTCAAATTTCTCAGAAAATTTTATGTGAAATATTTTGAGGTAATATCATTTGAAGATTGCCGTTTTGTTTTTACATCACACTTTACATTACCACTCATTTCAATGTGATTAAGCATAAAATGGAAATACTCAAGTACAGTACAAATAATGTCAAAATTGCACTGTACTGTGCTTTTATTTTGAAGGAAAACACCGTCCGACCGGTGCTACTCTTCCTCATTTTGTTCATTTTGACTTTTATCTGACCTCGCTGTCAGATTACAGATTTTACAGCACACATTTCAAGAGAAGACATGCACGTTTGTTCACATTTGTTTTGCTTTGCACGGCGAAGCCCGCAGTTCAGCTAGCCGACTAGCTAACTGGCTCGCAGCAATGTCAGCGTGGCGCAGGCTGCACGTGAAGGTGCGGACGGCTCGTGGATTACTTTCGTCCAGACGGCTGACACAACGACACACATGGCTGTATGGACATGTGACGTTATGCCAAAGCCTGAGTACAGGCAGACCTCTCCGGAATGACTTCTTCAAAGGTGGGGAACATCGAAGGTAGTGTGAAATCAAGTAGACTTCAAACTAGCCAATTTCGCATTCAGAAATCCTCACATTATGAATTCCATCTTAATCCACAATTGTATGCTACTTGAATGTCACATCTGAAACTCTTTGTTCAACTGTTAATAGTCTCTTCACAATTCGGCATATCTTCAAAGCAACACAATGTAAACTTGAACAATTGTTCCCACTGCTCCTGACACTAACCACTATATTTACTCCACGTACATGGGAATTATATATAACTGTTTTCTAATATGCGAATTACTATGTATGCCGAATTGTAACGTGGCAGCTAAAGTTTGTAGTTGTATGGTGCTAGTCCAAGATCTGCCAAATGATGATGAAGTAGAATAAGTTTCTTCTTTTGTGGCTCCAGACTTGGAAGCCCAGCTGGCGGCTATGAGGAAGAAAGCGTCGGATGCTCTGCCAGGGAGCAGCTGGAGTCCCCTGGAGATAAACCCCAACCTCCCGCCGGAGAGGGCCGACATTGTGATCGTAGGAGGCGGTGTGGTGGGCTGGTCCATCGCTTACTGGCTCAAGCAGAAGGAGAGGGTGCGAGATGGGGTGAAAGTTGTTGTGGTGGAGAAGGACCCAACGGTGAGGCCCCAGTATTGAACATTCTTGCTGTGTAATTTATATCATGCATTTTGCCGAATCAAAGCCCAACGTTTCTGCTTACATCTTCATCAGGGGCCAAACAGATCATTCACTTCTTAATCAATACTTGCAGCTGCTTGTAGATGAGAGAAATAAACACTTGTCTGAAATACTAAACAGCTTTTTCAGAATAATCATCCTCATATACTGCAGACCTCTGCTTGTACATAATTCTTATTAACTGCTTCCTCCTGCATGTGGTTCTCCCCAGTACTCCCAGGCCTCCACCGTGCTGTCTGCTGGGGGGATCCGACAGCAGTTCTCCCTGCCCGAGAACATCCACCTCTCCCTGGCCTCTGCAGACTTCATGAGGAACATCAATGTAGGTCACGTTTGCAGGTGTTGTTGCTGTTGCATCCTCTCTCAGCTTCACTACACACTGGCAATGAATGACGAGCCTTTAAATCAGTAAATGTTACCGTGACTGTGTTATTAAGTGAGCAACAGCTGCTTGTATGCCGGCTGAGGTTTGACCAACTTGTAGGTCTCGACTTCTTGTAGTCTCTGTTGGTTGCCTAGCAACTGGTCCCAGCCAAGAAATAGTTTTACCTTGCTGTGAAACAGTCCTATACAACGGAGAACTGAAGCCGTTGTCTATATACTCTACTCTATATACTCATTTGACCATAACAGTAATTTTACTTCAAAGAACACAGGAGTTGCTGGTCTATCGCTGCCTTGATCAGTTCATTTGTTTATTCGTTTTGTTAGTTCCTAACTTTTTAAAATACCAAAGTCACAATAACACAAACAATTACTGTTGTTGTCAAAGGAGTCTGGTGGCTTTGAAGAGAGCGATATAACCTCTTAGTTCCCCCGTTGTAAAGGGACGTTTGACGGTAAGGTAAAGCAGTGAAAATATTCTAAATATAGCGTGTGGCCCCGTCCACAGCAATACATTGCTTAGCTTCTGTGTCAGGATTCCTGTCTTGGTTCTTCAAACTGGGAGCGCGCCGACCGCCATCTACTGTAGGTAATACACTGACTAGCATCCAAACTATCCCTTTTTTAAACAATATTGTCTTCCCCCTAATGCCATTCTGAGGACACACGTGATATTTATAGTGTATTCATGCATTTGCTGAAGGGAGGGTGATGTACATTTATTTATATCGCTTGTATGTTTTGTTAGTATAGAAATGATTGATCTGTGCATGTCGCACCTCTGTGTCGTCTCAGGAACACCTCGGCGTGTTGAATGAAGACCCAGTGGACCTCCAGTTCAACCAATCAGGATACCTCTTCCTGGCCAGTGAGGAGGTGGCTCACATTATGGAGGAGAACTACAGCACCCAGAGGTGTTGGTCCTCGTTCCTTCAGCACAGCTGTGGGATATCAGAAAGCTAGAAGTCATTTCACCCTCTGTGTGAACAGAGAATATCCATTCAGAGATTCTAGTAGGACATTTTGACTTGCAGCTCTGAGGCTTCAGGGTTTATTACCATTATTTGTCAATAAATTATCTTTTTTTGTGATTGTAGGTATGCTGGAGCCAAAGTTTCACTTCTCTCTCCGACACAAGTAAAGGAGAAATTTCCCTGGATAAACACAGACGGTGTCGTGCTCGCTTCATATGGTGAGTGCAGATGATACACGGGTTAATATTTATTCACTCCATATGGTGTTTGTACAAGGTGTTTGGTTTGACATAATAGGCTGATTTAGATTCTTTTTTTTTTTAGCAACAATCAAATATCAGCTGATTACACTGTGATTTTTGTGAACCCAAGAAAAAGTTTGACACCAGTAAGCCTTACATGTATGTGAGTATATCAACAGCATTAACTTTTTATTACCACTTGTCCTGACGTCCAGGGTTGGAGAACGAAGGCTGGTTCGACCCATGGACTCTGCTGAACGCCTTCAGGAGGAAGGCCATCTCTATGGGAGTCATTCAGTGCTGCGGAGAAGTCACAGGTGTGTTATTATGGCCTCCTGACACAAAAACATCCTGATGCTACTCTGATTATTTGATACTTGGGCCTTGTTTTCTTAGATTTTGTTAAATAATTATCTATTATTATCAGAGGAGGTTGCTTCTCCTCTATTTTTGAGAGACAAGAGGGAGACCAAAATATTTTTTCTCTTTTTTGGGGTAAAAAATCCATTATTAAAATTCTCATTTAGCGCCCCGGTGGCTGACTGGTAGAGCATGCACCCAGTATACAAAGGCTAAGGCTGAGGACAGTCTGTATGAAGTGGTGGTGAGGGGCAGCGGACGACGGGCTCCTGCTGTCCTCATTATCCATTGTATCTGTATCCATCATGTCAATTTAATGTATTTTTTTTCATTTACATTGACAACATTCATTTGCATCAGTTACATTTTTCCCCATGCCAATCTGTTATTGGCCAAGACACGTAAAATGATACTCCTAGAAAGGATGTCCTCCCAAAACCAATCAACAACCACAATATGAGATTGACATTGCTTGATTTCCCAAAATTCATCTTCAATTTTCTACCACTGTACGTGAGTGTGACGAATTGGCGGTAAAGCGATAGACAGATTCATACAGTAGCATATTAGAAAATAAATTATAATGTGCAAATTGTGAATTACTTATTTATTTAGGCCTTTTCAACAGAGTCCAAATTTCCTTTTTTTCTCTTTTTTTAATCGAGCAGTAACAACAGTTAGCTTGTTAGCAGGGAAGCAGGTGGAGAGCTCAGCTCTGCTGGAGCCTCGCTGTCAACGCTGTCCAGGCGGGCTCGTGAAAAACATCAAAGCAAATCTCTCGTGTGCAAAAATGTACTTGGCAGTAAACCGGATTCTGATTCTGATTGTTTTACTGCTTAATTTTTTGTTGAACATAAAAAAGATGGATAGCCAACAAGTGTAAAATAACATAATATGGCTCTATGGTTTTCCATCTGTCGTGTCCGCCCCAATTTTTTTGAGTCACCAGCCTCCACTGATGATCTACGAGACACACAGGGCCAACATGTTAGACAACAGGTTATTTCAACACAAGAACACCAACAGTGCAGTAAGATCTGTCTGATACAGGTTGTATTTTAACTACTGTAAAGCTGTTGCACAGAGACTTTTCTGAGTTTTGTGTTAAATCACATAGCTGACAAGGTTTATTTGTGTGAAATCCTCTATCTCCATTTGCAATTAACATGTCAAATGAGCAACAAACTAATACATTTATAATATTAAATATGGTGATGAAATAATAAGAATTTAGCTGAAATGGAAACAAAAAAATAAAACTAAACTGAAATTGTATCATAAGGCCAATTTAGTACCACATTGACAAGACGCAAGGAAAGTTATTGCAAACAAAGGTGTGTTAAATAAGAGAAAGGATGTGTTATATCCTCAAATGTTCAAATTAAAATGCAAATAGCAGGCTAAAAGCTAACATATTATTCATCATGACAAATATTAGTTTATACCATCACTCCAAGGATCTACTATTGACCAACTTAAGAGACCTCTGGGGCTAGTCATGAGAAATGTGATGAAAGAAGTGAAAGTGAAAAGTTTCTTTCTTTCACTTAAAATTCTACTTTTATCAGTTTGGTCCAGGACTTTATGCAGCACTGAAGTCATTTGAATTATATTTAATTGATATGCAGTTATAAGTCTTACACTTTAACATATAAGATTGATAGAACTTGACACAGTCTCTCCACAGACTTGGACACACAGTCACCATGCAGTGTTTTCCTTTATGCCTGTGTGAATGCAGAATGAGCATATTGATCTACTGGCTGGTATTAATGTACCTATTTCTTCCACAGATTTTAAATACACAACAAGTGTGATGGCAAACGCTGATGGTGATCATGTGGATCTCAGGAGGATAAGATCTGTCAAAGTAAGTGGAACTGTGAAGTTGTTGCGTAGCTGTGAGTGTATACATCTTTGACGTGGCCATGGTCAAAGTCCTCTTAACAGTATAATCCAGTGTCAATGAACACCTTTTTTATGTTTATGTTAACATTTTAAAGGATCACCAACATGTTGGGACTGTTTTCTTTCTCTATGCCTTCTTAGATTATTAAAGGGTTAGTAGAGCAACACACTGGATTTAGTCTAGTTGTCTGAGCCATGAATAAACAGACCACATTATGGTTGGTAATTATGCTTTTATGAGATGGACTCCTTTTAATTTTGATTCTGGGTGCCAAGGTAAAAAAGTTTAAGAGTCCTGACATTAAACAGACTTGCAATTTATATGGTCAAATAAAATACAGATTGGACCTTTTAATTGAACTAATTAACTAATTTCCTTTATCCCTCTTTAATATTCTGGTCATTTTTTGGGGGAATGGGGGAAATACATAAATAAATGAATTCATAAAGCGTTAAAAAGGTAATAAAAAACAAAAACGTCATTGCAGATTAATATCTTAAACTGAAAAAGTGCTGCCTCTTTCTTCTTGAAAATGTAACATCTCTTTAAAATCAGCGCAGATTCTAGGCAGTATTGGTTGGGTTAATGTGGTGGATATGCTATAAAACATGTGCTTTAGTGACACAGCAGCACAGGAACAGCGTAGTGTTGTGCATGATGGGATAATGGCTCGTGTTGAGCAGGTGCAGATGCCTAACAGCCTGGAGTACCAGCCGGTGGAATGTGCCATTGTGGTGAATGCAGCAGGAGCCTTTTCTGCTAAACTGGCAGAGATGCTGGGAATCGGCTTCGGTGCCAAAGACTCCATCGCTGGAATCCCACTGCCTGTTGAGCCTCGCAAAAGGTCGGCCATTGACATAAGTGCCATACTTTACTTTTTTAACAAAACAACTTAATTGCTGTCAAAATTTCTAGTTTACTTTGAAAGGGACTGGCAGTTCTTTAGTATTCTGTTTTATTTGGACTACATTGGAAAACTGAACAACTTTATAGTGCTGACTCTTAGCTTCAATTTGCATGTGTTCACTTCCAAATCCGATTGTAAATTGTGTCGCCCTTTTTAAACATAAAGGGTAACATTGGGCTGTGAGTCTTCTTAATGCTCACCCAGAATGGATGTGAACACCCTCAGACACACACTTAAAAGAGACAGTCTGGATGTTTTGAAGTGGGGTTGTTTGAGGTACGTATCCATAGTCAGTGTATTAGCTACAGTAGATGGCGGTCGACACGCCCCCAGTTTGGAGAAGCAGACATCAGTCCCAACACAGAAGCTAAGCATGTACTGCTGTGGACGGGGCCACACAGCAAAACGGATTTTAGCCACCTAAAAAAAGGACCACCTTAGAAAAGTCTATCAGTTTAAGTGTACGCTATATTTAGAATATTTTCACAGCTTTACCTTGACGTCAAACAGCCCTTCATGACGCAGAACTGAAGCTGTTATCGATGCTCTCTTCAAAGCTAACAGACTCCTTTGACAAAAACAATAATTTTACCTCACAGCACTCAGAAGTTTTAAACACTTCAGTACATACCCTCGTGCCCTTATTACATAAAATATACATGTTTTTTTTTTTTAATCAATTGATGTAGAGATATGTTTGTTTGCCTGCAGTAGATCATTTTGAATACACGTCAGGCAGGTATAAAAATGTGTCCTTATTTGCAGCTTACTTCAGCTTCTCTGTAAAACCTTCACTAAATCCTTCTTCACGCTGCCTCGAGGAGCTCTCGGGCCGATCCAAATGCTTTTGTTGAAGCTTTTCCACCAAGAGTGGAAAGCACTTAAATTTTGACCATTTTCATGCCAAAAACTCCCCCACAAAAATTCCATTAACTGAATGTCGGCGTGAAATACCCTATCAATGCTTTAATGACAAGAAAGTACAGTTTACACAGGACTGTAAGAATATATTACATACAATAACCTGAACTCTTTTTCAGGTATGTGTATGTGTTCCACTGTCCTGATGGTCCAGGTCTAGACACTCCCTTCCTGATCGATTACTCTGGAGTTTACTTCAGAAGAGAGGGCTTAGGAGGGAACTACATCGCTGGGGCGTCACCAGAGGAGGTTTGTTAGAGTTCAAAGCTGTTTTCCGTTACTATTTTTATGAATTAGAATTTTAAAAAAGTTTAACAGAAGGTGCTTTTCCTCCAGGTGGAGGAGCCAGATACCAGTAACCTGGAGGTGGACCACCAGTTTTTTGAGGACAAGGTTTGGCCCAGCTTGGCCGCTCGTGTTCCAGCTTTTGAGAAACTGAAGGTAGGGTTGGGATACGTTGATATGTAATGAGGTTTTATTTGTGTCTTTGCCTGGTAATCATTCTACAAGTATGGTAGTCCACTTCATTGAATTACTCCCATCATTACAGTTATTTTATGGATTTTTTTTTATGTCAGAAGCCTTTGCAGATCTAATTTAGTTTTGTCACATTAAGCAGTTCAATAAAAAACAAATGTAATTTTCTCTCAGTTTCAGCCCTCCATCCTCACTAAGGAGCTTTGCTAAAACAAGTGTTTGAATCTTAAAATGCCGGTTTGGTGTCTCATCACACAACAGTATTAATATTGATTTTTATCAGACAATATCACAATAATAAAGTGATAATTTAATCAAAACTGCAGCAGTCTGGGTGACTACTGTAGTGTTTATGGTCTATAAACATACTTGTTGAGTTGTCTGCAGTTGTGGAGAAATTAGTCAGATCCTTTATTTAAAGGTCCTACGTGTAACTTTTTACATGTACTAATATTTGTTTGTCCTTGGGTGAAAGGATTGTAATTTAACCTAAAAAATTAAACCATCCCCAACTTTCTCTGCTGCCTATAACAGCCTGGGGCATGTGAAGGATTCAGGTCAAATTTACCATGAAAATCAACACATGCTCACGAGCCCTCACAGCATCACAGACAGAGTCCGCCCACAGCAGAGTCCTACAGCAGAAAGGCTCAGTGAGCAATGCTACCTAATGTTCGCTTCTGGAGACCGCTAATGTCAACAAACTACGAAGCACACAGCACGGAGTCCACACGTGCTGTGTTTCCAATTTTAGCATATGTCTTACCGAATTAACACACATGCTGTGTTTACGTTAGATATATCTTGCAGCTGCGGCAGCTAGAAGACGGGCCGAGGCTGGCGGCTCGGCTTCAGTCAGTGCAGCACTGCTCCGCCGGCCAGCAGCATGAAAAATAACTAATGATTAATGGATTATCAAAATAATTGGTGATTATTTTTCTGCTGATCGACTAATCGTTGCAGCTCTGAAAAAGTATAATATTTCCCTCTAAAATGTAGTGGAGTAGAAGTAGAAAGTACCTTAATTTTTAATTTATGTACCATACTTAAGTAAATGTACTTAGTCCCCACCACTGGTTGTCTTACAACCGAGACAGACAAATATGTAAATGAGAACTATATCGCAAATTCAGCTTTATGAAAACACAGTATAGATGATCACAGAGAGCAGGAGGGAACTGAACAGAGGTTTAATGGCAGACGAAGAAGAAAAGATGATGTATTGTTTAGGTGTTTAAAAATCAGATGGATTAGTGTATTAATATAGTCTAAGCCCTTCTTGTTCCCTCCCTCAGGTGACGAGTGCCTGGGCCGGTTTCTACGACTACAACACCTTCGACCAGAACGGCATCATCGGTATGCACCCGCTGATCAACAACATGTACTTTGCCACCGGTTTCAGCGGCCACGGCCTGCAGCACTCCCCCGCGGTGGGTCGATCTGTGGCAGAACTGATCCTGGATGGAAACTTTACAACTTTGAACCTGAGCGGCCTCAGCTTCAGACGCATTCTGGCCCAGGAACCCATGCTGGAGAGGAACATCGTATAGAGGAGCTGGGACCTTCACACTGCTTCTAATGCCAAATGATTACGACTTAGTTGTGAACATTATTCTGATCAGTGATGATGCCATTGAACTCATCAGATTATTTACTGAGATCTGGGAACGTGGTATCATTGCTACAAAGAATTTCAATAGGGCGAAAACACGAAAGGATGATCGACAGAATCAGTTTTCTTTTCAGAAAATACCCAAAAACTACACATCTGGGGGGAGGGAGGGAGGAGGTGTGTTAGAATCACAAAGTCCACAGAGGGAGGAGGTCTGGGTGGTTGGATGGGACAACACAGACAGTTAGAGGGGAAGAAGTAATCTTTTACTTCAGCAAAAGTAGCAATACCACAGTGTAGAAATATTATGTTACAAGTCAAAGTCCTTAATTCAATATATATGGCACAATACCTCTTGAGTAAATGTACTTAGTTACATTCCACCACCGCTGACAATCAATGTTGTTTCTTTTAACCGTTCCTGAACCTTATCCACGTTATTGTAACCATGATGTCGAAGTAAAGATTTTATCCCAAACCATGACCTTTCCCTAGGAAAATATTTTTTTAATTTGGAGGACTTGTTGGATGATCAAACAACAAAGAAAACAAAGACAAACTAAAAGTATTACTCAAAACTGTCCATTGTAAACATCCATCACAGACCCATCTCCTGCTTCAACTTTGACTTACTGTCCTTTCCATAGTTAATCATGCAGTTTTCCTGTGTAAATATTAAACTGTACATTCTTTGATTTTAATTGTGTAATCAGTACATAGCTTAGAGACAACATCTCTCAGGACAATGGTTTTAGTTTTTTTAAGGGTGATATAATGCAGATACAGTACAGTACTTTCTGCAGGTCTTGAGTGGCACCAGAGGGCAGCACTAACTTTATGGCTCTTGTGAACGATGACGTGAAAACATCTTCCTCCGGAGGAAAGTTGACACATGTATGGATGTTCACACACTCTTTGTACAGTATAAATAATGCCAAAATCCTGACTTGTGCTTGTCAGGTTTCCATTTCCATGTGTTTACATTTTAATAGAGACATCAGCAGAAACTTTGTCTCCTGATGAGTTTATGTATGTCCTTTTACATGACATGTTTTTTTTTAAACAGCCTCTTTGCTTCTACACCCAGCAAATGGAGTAATATGCAACATTACAGGTATTTCAGGCTTTAAGGGGTCGTATAGACATTGTGCACCAGATGGAGCTATTTCTGTGTGATTTTTATATCAAGTGACCAGCATGGAGCATCATCACATTTAAGGCAAACTGTTTAGGCAAAGTTTTAATTTGGAAGTCAAAGGTAGAAGAGAGAGAACAGATCAGGGCCAGAATTAAAGAACACACCAAGAATTTGTTTATTCTAAATCTATTTAAAAACTCTCCTTTTATTGGAATATAAAAATGTCACACTAATGAAAATAGCTTAGAGGAGCATGTTATAACTAGACGATCATTAATACTAAAATATGGCATTCTTGTAAAACATGAGCAATAAAAGCACCTAATTCAAGTCCCTGATACACTTACAATATTAATGCTTTTTAAAGTGCAGGCTGTACACTGGATTAATGAGGTGCATCCATATTAAATCATTGTCTTTTGGTCTTAGCTATGAGGTTATTACCCAATATTAGCTTTGAAAAGTTTAGTTAATAAAGCTGTCTTGTTTAATACTTTAACTCCTCACATATTGATGTGTCTTATATGTAGCAGACTAGACATACAACTTTTTATTGCTCTCAGGATCAACATAAATAGCTAATTTCTTAGTAATTGGTTCATTAAAGCATATTTTTTGTAGTCATAATGTTCTATAAAGCCCTAAATGATGCCCTGAAAGAACTGTAGAAATGTCTCTGATCGGTCAGTCAAAGAGGAGAATACTGCATATTGTAGTATATTTACTTTGAGTATGGACAAAACTTGGAAGGATGAGTTTCCTGACAAATACAACAATGTAAAAATACTCAATTACAAGTAAAAGTCCTGCATTTGAAACCCAACTTATGTGAACAGTAAAAAAATATGTTTCTCCAAAAATTGATCGTGTGAGTGTTATTTTATTATTATTTCTATTATACATGACATTAAGATTTTTAAAGGGAAAGTTTGATACCACTCTGATGTTTTATGGTAAAGATGAAGCTACAGTCAGCAGAAAGTTAGCTCAGCACAAAGACTGGAGACAGGGGGAAACAGCTAGCCATTTTGTATGGCTTGTCGAGCTCGATGATACAAACTGTTTTTTGGTTTTCTCTTGCAACTAAAGTGTGGTTTCTGAACACCCCCTCCTCCCCTCCCCACATTAGGCATAATGACAACAGCCACCCCCACATCCTCCACATGTTAACTTCCTGCAGCCAAATTCAACATGCAATGCAAAAAAAACAAAAAACAAAAACAAATATAAGTGTGCAGAGCAGTCATCGGAGAAGCCACACCAAGAGTTTTACTTGGAGAGTAGAGGTCCCTTCTTCATATTTCAGTTAAATGTGAAAGTACTGCAAAAAACTTAACCCTATACCTATAACATTAAACAAAATGTTCAAATCATACATTGAAAACAAGACTGCAAACTACAGAGTGTAGCTCTAAAGTGGATTATGTTTCCATTCCAGAGACAATAAAAAACTTAAAATCCACTCATACACTGCAGCAACAAATCATCTCCTGAAACGTTAAATTAAAAACATCAGAGTTTAGATTATGGGTTCTTTAGATTTCTATGATCATTGCTATGAAAGCTACAACAATTGCACATTTATTCCTTTTCGATGATCAAACTGTCACTTTGACTTTACCAGCAGTGGGTAAAATATTGCAATGTGAAATGAGAATATCCAACCATAGAAGTACTGAGCATAGGCACTCTTGCACAAGGGGGTTGAAAGTCACAAATTACAAGCAAGCGACATCATCGTACACGTGGAGAAAACAAACCAGAATGACTGAGAACTTATGGGGAAATCAACATAATTTTTTTTTTTTTATATATATAAACTTCCTGGAATTTCTGCTGTTTGCTGGGCAACTGGTCCTGACCAAGAAACAGTCCGGCACATAAACCCCCCGTACAACAACAACTTTTTACACTTTAGTTTTGTACGGATGAAACAAACAACACATAGCATGTTAATTAGTGAGCTTTAGAGGTGCTGTTAGGCAGATTTTGTGACCTTTGGACAGAGCTAAGCTAGCTGCTTCCCCCGTATCCAGTCTTTGTGCTAAGTTAAAGGGGAACTTCTGTATTTTTCAACCTGGACCCTATTTTCCCATGTTTGTGGGACTAATGGTAACAATTTCTGAAATGACTCCAGTATTGAGCGAGTTGCAATGTAACTGCATGGGGTAACTGCGCACTATCAATGTATCAATGTCTTGTTTTTGCTACTAGGCACAGCAGGCTCAGATTGTTGTGGACAGAAGACAATGTGAGTGAGAGTTGGAGAGAGGAGAGCCAGGGAGAGTTGGTTGTGTTGTAGTACAGAAAGGGGGGCAGAAAGTAGAGGAGGGTTATCCAGCTGCTGCAAGGCTGCAAAGCTTGAGAAACTGTTGGTGTTCCTGTGGGTGCTGTGACACCATTATATGCCCACAGAGAAAGAATGCCTATGCTGTAAAGAGTGGGACCTGTTGCTGCCAGATATTCAGATTTCAGAACACAACTTCTTAATGAGCGAGACTTGGTTAGACACAATAACAAACAGCCAGGATTAAGTGAAAGGTAAAGAAAAGCATTTTTTTTCTCTGTCCTTTACATAATGTTGTCAGACACTTATAATAACAATCTAAGCCTGTCAGTGACAAAAACAAGCACCTTTAGTGGACGTTACGTTACACTGATGCTACACAATTTGAGCAGGTCTGGCGGAAGCTCCATATGGGGCGTACAGACATGCCTATCTAACTCTTGGCAAGAAAGTGATTGGTCTTATTTCCCCAAAAGTTTAACTTTAACTTTAGTGAGTCTGCAATATGTTTATGTTCAGCTCTGCACTGGCTGTTATTTTGAAAATGTACAGCGAATGCTTAAAACACTTGTGTATTTACAGAAAGTGAGTACAGTAGCTGGTAAAAGTTGTGCAGGGTCTCTGCAGTTGAATCAATACAGCAGCACAGTCTGCATCTTCATCCATCTCCTGCTCCCTTCATTTACATGCAGTTGATGACATCTCTGCCCATCGCTGAGGGGCATCTTAGCCATTCAAGCCCTCTCTTATATCATAACAGATCATGGAAATATGCTCCACAAACACAAAAATGGTCCTTCTGCAGCCAGGAGAATACAGCAAAGACATTTTGTCCCTGCAGCTCTTCATTTTGATGCAAATGTGAGGCAGCCTTGCGGGTTCGAATGGGGGGGGAGGGGTACCGGGGGAAACGCAATTGAGGGATTTCTTTGTGAGGCCCGACGCAAATCCCAAATGTTCTCAGAGCTGAAAACAAAAACAGCATGGGTGCTCCACCGGCCATGTAGGCCCCTTCAATAGATGCACCTTCTGCCATACAGAAGCACTGAATATTTCTCTCCTCATGTTGGTGAGAATTTACAACAATTCAGCCATCATGGATCCAGTCCTGAAGTCACTGGTGGTATTATTGGACTTTTTGGTGACTGTTTGAGTGATGAAGGGAGTCACCCTTGACGCCCTGTGGGAGCTCTCTGGCTGGCTCCTCTGTCTGTGTGAAGCCAGTGTACACGGTGGCATGTGGCTGGGATTAGGAAATTTCACTGTGGATTAAAATCTTTCCAATGCCTCCATGGCCACTCGCTAAAAGAAAGGAGTCTGAAGTTCCAGCGGAGATCCAGTGAGCACTCTGGGCCCATGGTCTCACTTAGCAGGTACGTTGAAACTTTCTTTTTACAGAACTGAGGGTGGATTAATTATTTAATTATTAGAGAGTTTTGAGACATCCTTCAAGTGCTATTCATTTCTCTAACAACCCAAATGAGTCTAATATCTTACACATACAGAATTGTTTTACTCAAAGATTACAGCTGCTTAAAGTAAAGTTACTTCAACATTTTTATAACGTAGAGATTATGTATGATTGTAAACTTTCTCTAGTTTTCCCACTATGGTCTCTACCAGAATAAACCATTGGTGTTGCCAATTATGTAATACAAAGAACTAAAGGAATACAATGCTAACTGTTCTTCCTTAAACCCTTACTACGGCTTAATAACTGGGAAAAACAACAACAATAGCATAAGAGGTTTTCCTAGTTTGTCCAGCATCAAAATTACATAAAAATAATAAAATACGTACATAACGAGAAGTTAATGAGCAAGTTAATAATAATAATAATAGTAAGATTATTCTTAATATCTTTTATTCCAAAAATATGTTTTTCAATTCTTAATACCATTTTTTTTTCAAAACAAACACGTTTCTTGAATCTTGAGTCTGTTATGTAAGGCTCAAAGGGACCATGTGGTTCATACTTTACAGTACAAACTGTAAGGTTGTAGGTCTGTACTAAACAGACATCTAATCTAATGATGAATAAAGGAAATCAGATGTCATTAATTCATGTTCTGACTCTTATTTGTGAAATGGCTGCTATTGAAGTCATGCCACCCATCAATCACTTCCATTTCCCTGAAAAGAAGTCCATAAGAGATTTACATTGAGATAACTTGTTAGGGCTAAATAAATAAAATAAAATAAAAATAATATTCTAGATTTTTCTTATTGTCAACAAATCCCATGAAAAGACCAAAACCAACACTATGTCAATTCTGCCACATGACGATGTAAATCTTTAAAAACAGGTCACAAATATCGGGTTTCATTTTTTCTTGATTTTTTTTAACTCAGTAATTGAGTAAAACAGGTGGCCACTGTAGTTTTTAGCAAATGTTACTCAAACAGGAGTAGATGTCATTTGTTGGGGGACTATTTTCAGCTGCAGATTAATACACAGTTGGTGCTATGGTGAGTATTTACAGCAGTGTGATGGTGAATGTGTTTGGAACTCTATGGCACAGAGGAATAAAATATATCAGACTTTGTATACACAGACAATACTATTAAATACAATTAATTGTTGATGTTGTTCTTTTCATGGAATTTTTTGACAGTAAGAAAAATACAGAATATCACAGACTTACCCTTTACAGTAAGTGGAAACGCAAATTGTTAGGGAAACAGCAGCAAATTTGTCCCGCTTAACTTTGTGGTCATTAAAGTGGATTAAATAATCATATATGTGAAAATTATGTTTTTACATAACCTATTCAAAGAGATAGTTTGGATGTTTTGAAGTGGGGTTGTATAAGGTATTTATCCATAGTCAGTGTATTACCTACAGTAGAAGGTGGTTGGCACACCGCCAGTTTGGAGAAACAGACAGGCGACGCGGAAGCTAAGCAATGTACTGCTGTGAACGGGGCCACACAGCAAAACATATTTTAGCCACCTAAAAAAAAGGACATTCGAAAAAATCAATTACCAGTTTAAGTGTACGCTATAT
This sequence comes from Heterobranchus longifilis, assembly GCA_028570985.1. Lineage (NCBI taxonomy): Eukaryota > Metazoa > Chordata > Actinopteri > Siluriformes > Clariidae > Heterobranchus > Heterobranchus longifilis. Next base: position 6,861 of record JAOVVB010278569.1, on the reverse strand, counting down.
TTAGAATATTTTCAGCCCTTTACGACGGGGAACTGAAACTGTTGTATCGCTCTCTTCAAAGCCACCAGACTCCTTTGACAAAAACACAAATTTGACCTCGCAGAACACGGGAGTTGCTGGTTTACCATTGCCTAGATCAGTTTGTTTGTTACTTTTGTTAATTCTGAACCCTTTTAAAGCACCCAAGTCACACAATAACACAAACAGACTAACCAATCGAGGCAGCGGTAGAGCAACTCCCATGTTCTACAAGGTACAATTTGTGTTTTTGTCAAAATTAGTCTGTTGGTTTTGAAGAGAGCGATGTAACAGCTTCAGTTTTTCCTCATCAAGTTTACCTCATGTTAACTTTAGTTTAAGAATGGATAGATGTTGTACATATTGTGAAGCCCTTTGAGGCAAGTTTGTGATTTTGGGAACATTCACTTTGACAAGTATGTGAGTTCCTGCACATGGGTACTAATTTAGCTCTCTCCAGCTCCAGGATGTTCCAGGTGCTCCAGGGTCACATCCAGCCAGCTGAACACCGAAGCCGCAAATCTCGCCTGGTCACCAAAGATGGGCACTGCAACATCGAGTTCGGCAACATTGAATACAGCAATCACTTTGCGTACCTGATGGACTTCTGGACCACGTTTGTGGAGATCCGCTGGCGCTTCGTTGTCCTCCTGTTTGTGGCTTCGTTCACGGGCAGCTGGTTCATTTTCAGCCTGCTGTGGTACTGGATCGCAAAGAGCAACGGCGATCTGATGGGGCAGAACCGCACAGATGGACATGTCCAGTGTATAGACAATGTTAACGGTCTCACAACAGCATTCCTCTACTCCCTGGAGACCCAGACCACCATTGGGTACGGTGGCAGGGCACTGACTGGGCACTGTGGCGGCACTGTGGCTCTAATTATCATCCAATCTCTAATCGGCGTCTTCATCAATTGTTTCATGTGTGGCGTCATCTTGGCCAAGATCTCCTTACCCAAAAAAAGGGCAAAGACTGTCACCTTCAGCGACACAGCTGTCGTCTGCTTGAAGAAAGGAAGTCTGTGTCTTCTGATCAGAGTGGCAAACCTTCGAAAGACCTTATTAATCGGCAGCCAGATCTACGGCAAGCTGCTTAGGACAACAACCACGTCAGATGGAGACACCATCATTCTGGACCAGGTGGACATTGATTTTATGGTCGACGCCGGCAAGGATAACTTGTTTTTTGTTTGCCCTATGACCCTCTACCATGTGATCAACAGATCAAGTCCATTGTATGAGCTGTCAGCTGACTCTCTTCCCCACCAGGACTTTGAGTTGGTGGTCTTTTTGGACGGGACGGCCGAGTCCACCAGCTCCTCCTGTCAGGTCCGAACCTCCTATATCCCTCAGGAGATCCAGTGGGGATACAGTTTCCTGCCCATCATCTCCCGCACCAAGACCGGAAAGTACCATGTGGACTTCTCAAATTTTTCCAAAAGCGTCCGGGTCACCACGCCACACTGCGTCCACTGCTTTGAGACAGATGTAGACCAGAGAAACCACAACAGCCACAACCAGGAAAATCATAATAACCAGCAGAAGTTGGGGATCGACAACTTGGGGTTTCAGGTGATCGACATTCACGACTCTGTGGACATCACCAAAATGTGAGCGGCTGGGAGAGGAGCTTGCAAAGCATAGTGAATCGGGATGTGGGAAATAAAGTGTGAAAAGTCACTTAATTTGAAGCAAAAGCCCTTTCACACATGCACTGCTGAAACCCTGAACTTATCTAGAAATTACCTGTATGTGAGAACGGACCGGACATTAAACAGACTTTACACTGCCAGCACCTGAATATAAATCTGTGTAATGTCCGATTGAGCCGGTCATTGTCCAGAGAATTCACAGCGAGCGAGTGGGCGTGTTGATGACGTTTCTATCATGCAACACGTGGCACGAAACCGGAAGAACACAATCATCCGAGGGTGAAGAAGAAGGGTCATTTACACGAAGATTACAACAAAAATGTCTAACTGGAGAGACGACGAGATTCTGCAACTTCTGTTGGTAAGGGCCCACGCTGAAATCCTCAGACAAATTAAGGGAACGACAAGATACTTGGTTGTTTATGACCAAATTATGAACCGGCTACATGACCGCGGTGTGATCTGCATCATGCCATGCCTTCCAGGCGCCACCCCTCGCCTAAACCAAACCATATTTCCAGAAGGTGAGAGCGCTTCTGACACAGACAATCTCCTGTTGTGTGCTACACATGTGAAAAGGCAGTTGCGGACAATGTCCGGACCTGATCCTCCGGACAATGTCCACAGTTCATATGAGAAAATGGCTTAAGATTCACTGTTAGTCAGATTTTCTTGATGAGGAGTAAATCAGTGAAGGAATATTTGCTTCCTCCAGTTAACATTTGAGTAAATCGTAGACTTTTTTTTTTGCTTCGAACAGCAGAAACATTCAAAGTGTGGATAAAAACTCAGACAAGAGCAGAGTTAAGCTCTTTGCTCAGCAGCTCATTACAATCAAAGCACCTTTGGGACTTGTGACTTTGTCTAGGTAATGTGTGGAAGAGGGGAAAAAAGAGGGATTGAAGTTTTGACGCATGGAAAATGAAAGGGGTAAAATACTGGATGGCACAGTGGGTACTTCTTGAGGAGATTATGGCCTGAGCCTGTTATAATGAAAAATTGTGTGCTATAAAGGCTGTGGAAGGAAAGAAAAAGTAGGACAGGCCTTTTGAGTTTTCTCATTATTCCTACTAAAACACTAACTGCATGCTGTTTTTTGTCATGTTGACACATCTTGTATGCCCTGATAATTAGCAAACTGTGGACATATAGCTGCTAAATGAGATGATTTTTACTGTGACCTGTCTACATTTTGTAGATCATACTGTGTAACACTGAAACTTCTTCTCAGGGAAAATAACATCCTTGGTAGGAATAAACTTTTTTTCCACAATTCACTGACTTTGTTAATTCTTTATGTCTTTTTGGTATTTTCCACACTGAATACATTATCAGAATGTGCAAGAACACCATGTAAACTGAATATCTTTGGGTCACTTTGGGTCACTCGCAATGGAGTATTTTTACGTTGTTGTATTTTTACTTTTCAGTGGTGGAATGTAACTAAGTACATTTACTCAAGTACTGTACTTAAGTACAATTTAGAGGTACTTGTACTTTACTTGGATAGTTCCATTTTATGCTACTTCATACTACCACTCCACTACAATTCAGAGGCAAATATTTCCCTTTTTACTCTGCTACATTTGTTTTGACAGCTTTAGTTTGTAGTGATTTTGCAGATTCTGATTATTTATACAAAATATAAAGTATGACATAGTATTATACATCAAGCTACCCAGTAGGGCTGCACGATATGAGGAAAATATGCGCTATGCGATAATAATAACAATAATAATAATAATAGTTTATTGCGATGATGATATTGCAATATTCATCAGTTCTTCCTTTCTGCTGCTTTCAGTATTCTGCTAAAATACAACAAATTGCTTGTTGAATTAAAAAAAACTGAAAGGAAGTTATTTCTGACATTTTAGAACAAATTGAACATTGCACTGAACACAAAAAGCACCATTTTAAAAAAAAGAATGATAGTTACATTTAAAGAGCGGTTTTCTACCGATACTCTCTTTCAACTAACTCAAAAAATCCCTGAGTGTCTTTCGCAATGTGTTTGCAATGCGATGACGATTAAAAAAATGATATATTGTGCAGCCCTACTACCCAGCTGTATATAAAGTGCCTGAAATTAGCCTCTTGTTTACAGGCTGCAACATTAGTGATGCTTATACATTAATGCATCACTAATTATAATCCTTTAATTTGTCTTTGTATATTTAATGCCAATACTTGTAAGGGTTTAAAATGACTTTTACTTGTAACAGAGTATTTCCACATTGTTGTATTTCTATTTTTACTTGAGTAAAAGATCTGAATACTAGTATACGAGGCAGTGAGGACTCAACTTGATCCCTGATTGTGTCACATCTCTTCATCAATAATCCCTGCCTGTCTCCAGTATTATATAATATGTGGTATACAAATACCATAAAAACTCCAGAAGAAACTGTGGCAGCTGGCCTGCCCACCAGAGAGCATCAGAGAGCTGATATGATTTAGCATAAAAACATTATCATAAACCATTAATGCTGCAATAAAAACATGTTTTTTTTCTTCAAACTGTCCCAGTTCTGCCAGCAGACTCTATCATATGCTCAGTGATGTTTCATATAAACTTTTTCATGCTCACACTTTTCCCCAACGCTCCACAGTTTACAAAACAACATAGTCACCTACTGCTTCCCGTTAGAATGATGGTCCTTGTCATGGCAGCAGTGTGTCTCTGCAGGTGATCAGCAGAGTTTCATTTCAGACATTTTCTGTCAGTGAGGCAGATTCTTCTGAAGTAGCTTTCATCCCGTTCTGATTTAACTGGGCTTCATCTGCATAACAATGAAAAGAAAACTGTTGAGAGGGATTGGTACAGTGAGTCTGAACCAGCAGAGATCAAGAAAAAAAAAAGCTAGACGAGAGGGTGAAAGACTCAGCAGTGTATTTTAATCTGACGCAGCCACTGATAACAGTCACACTTTATACATTTAGATCTAGATATCACCATGAAACTTCCGCGGTTGATTACTTACATTAAGACAATTATTTTAATACGTTTTCTCAAATTTTATGTTCAAATATGCAAATGATCTTCTTAAACATGTGCTAATTTGCCTACATTTCCAGAAAAGAAATCTGAACATTGGATAAAGCCAGGTTCAAAATTATTGTTTCATTTTGTTGACATGTCAGTGAACGGTTTTTCACAGAGGGAAGTTTGAATATCCATACATTCTTGTAAGACACTACAGGTGAATAAGGGGAAAAAGGAACTACTAGTTATCACAAAACTTTGACAGTTGATTACTTACCTTAAGACAATTACTTTTTCTATTACAAGTTTTCTGAAATGTTATGTTTAAATATGCAAATGATACATTATGTAATGCTAACTTAAAACATAACATAACATAAACACCTAAATGTGTATTTTGGATGTTTTTTCCCCCCACACTAGTCTGTAAGAAGACTGGAAAGTAACTAAGTACATGCGTATTCAAGTACAACTTTGAGGTATTCTTATTTCAATTTTTGGCTACTTTATACAATGGGAATATGATTGTTTTTTATAGATTAAATTGCCAAACAGCATATAAAGTAGAGCTGCAAGGATTAGTCTGGAAATAGTCTTAAAGTACCAATTTAAGTAAAATTACTCATACAAAATGGACCATTTCAGAATAATGTATACTGGTATTATATGATTGGATTATAATTATTATTAATGCATTAATGTGTACATCACTTGTGGAGTTCATTTTAACAACTTTAATTTCAATTCAATGAAGTGTCATATCATAACAAAAGTTATCTCAGGACACTTTTCATTTTATATCTTATTCTTTTCATTTTATATAGCTATACGTTATATATGCTGGGTAGCTTGTGAATTTCCCCCAATGGATCAATAAAGTTTTATCTTAACTACAGCTGCAATGATTTGACAGAAATATAATCGTTTATGTAATTTAGTATGCAAAAATGGCAGAAATGCTGTTTTCAGCCTCTCAAATATTTTGTATTATATTAAACACCACAATAGTTAAAACAATAAGGGGCAGATTTATCTAATGGAGAAATACTAAACAGTGTTTGCATTTTATGCTACTTTATACTTCTATTTCACTAACGTTACATTTCAAAGGAAAATATACGTTTTACTCCACTACATTTATTTGACAGCTAGTTCATTAGTTACATTGTTTCATACAAAGCATTTTATCTCACAGTTTAACACGTGATAATCTGAGCACATACCTGTTCACCTCAGTTTGCTGTTAAACTGCCCATTTCCGGTTTGTACGCGCTGTCCGTTTGGGTAACGTTAGCCCAATTTTAGCCCGTTGTCCTGCTGCTTTCATGTCTGATTTCCTCTCAGAAAGCTCCTCGAAAGCCGGAAAGCATGTTCTGTTCTTGATCAGGTACCATACCCTCCGAATAAACACACGAAAAGCAAAACAAATAGCGTTTTATGACAAGCTAGCAAGCTAGCAGTTAAGCTAACGTTAGCCACTTTGTTCCTGGAGAACCACTCCACATTGAATTTGATTATTTATTTATTTTAGAGGTTTAGTTTATAACAATATCCCGCGGCCGGTGGATAGATGGGTGTTTAACCTCAAGTTTTTCTTCACAATGCAGACTTTAAAATGTGTGCTGTAGAAGATAATCCACCTCGTCTATGGTGACCGCAGAAAGAAATACCACCGTCGGACAACTACGAGCGAATGACGACACCAGGACTTGGCAAACAACCAATCAGATTGCAGCGTTTGTGCCATCACTATCAGGGTGTTTTCCACACTCGTGGCACTTGACATTGTGAGAGCAATTAAAACACTATTTTAAGACTATTATATTACCCACACTGACCTTAAAATGGTAGAATAATGATAAATGACAGCAGCAACCGAGGATGTTTTTATGTCATATATTAATCCAGTTACCACTAAAATAAATTTTTTTTCTGCTGCCAGCCGTCAGAGAAGAATCCACTCCAGGTTGTGTGTTTTAACATGGTCATTATTTAAATTCAACATGTATTGCAATCGGTATTGTATTGTGGCCTCTGCATCGTGATATGTATTGGGTCGTGAGGTTTATAGGCAATAGGGCGCCTAAGTTTGTAGTTTTAAAACCTGGAAATGAGTTAGCATTTTAGAACTGGATCCAAAAATGCGACCATTGGTGTAGTTTGTTTATAGCCTAACATTAGCTTTTTACTTCTGCCGATTGCA
>JAOVVB010278560.1:0-17529 GCA_028570985.1 Heterobranchus longifilis | reverse complement strand
CAGAGAAAAAGGCGTTTTTAAAAGTCTTGTGAGCTCAGCTGTCAGTAGCCTACTTTTGTTAGCCTGGCATCTGGTACCTCTCAATTGATTTTCAATTTCGATTTTCCAACAGTGCAGACCTCTGGATAGAGCTACAACCAATCAGAGGAACGAAACTGAGGTGGCAGGTATCAACACACACAACACCGTTATGTGCCAGCCAATTTTAGTAGAGCCGTCCTCGACTAAAGAAATCCATAGTCGCTTAACACTCATGCGATTTTGTCGAGTTATTGATCAACAGATCTGTAAAACTGAGTTTCTCCACAAAGAATCGTGCAAAAGCATTACTTTAAATCTTGTGTTTACCAGAGATGTGCTCATTAGTTTCTTGGAAATAAGTCATTCGGTATGAAAAAATCACAAAAAACGACTAATCGACTAAATAATTCTTAGTCGACTAAGACCAAGACATCTTAGTCGAATCATTGACTGAGAGGGGGCAGCCCTAGTTTTTCGTTTGTGGTGAAAGTGGCTGTGGTGAAAAAAATGGCAATATGGACGCAAACCTTCTATAATTAGTGCTACAACGTACCCTAAAATGTGTTTCTGAAAATAATTTAGGCAATGGGCAATACAGTAACAGAATCTTGAGTCATATTTGATCAGCACTGCCTAGTTTGTCCGTGTGGTCTGAGTTTCATAACATCAACGTCTTTAACCTGCCCGATATGAAATAAATGGTTGTGAATGGATCTTCAAGTTTTGAGTCGAGTGGAAATGCGTTTGAGTGGGAGAGAGCCCAGACGGATCCTGCAGGAGAAAATGAAACACTGGCTCAGCAGGTATCAGCTGGATACCAGGCTTCTAACTGAACTCTGAGGTTTGAAGTTTAGTTTCTCTCCTGTTTTGCTGTTTGCACTTTCAGATATCTGCTTTATTTTACAGTTTCATGTTTGCTTTTGATGGTAGCAGTTGTGTTAAGTTACTACTGATGAAGACCCAACAATTCCTGATTTCACTGCTTCACAATAAAAGCTTTTGAATAACAAAATAACGGGGGACTTTTATTGTGAAGAACTTTTTTCCAGCTGCTCTTTATCTCTCAGCCTCGCCAGCTTCTACAGCAGACGTCCCGACATAAGAGGCCTGTGGTAACCACGGCCAGCCAACTTCTCTCATCTCCCGTTATAAGCAGATTGTTCTCTGTCTGGTAAACAAACCCTGACATTCATTTCATTTTGGGGAAAGGAGATTCTGAACTCCTTCAGGACAAAAACAATATTCTTGGGCGAGGTGAGTCACACAGCATCATATGCCACCAAGAATAGATGGTGCCACTTCCCAAGTTTATTTCATGTTTTTTTAGAGATATTAAAGTGCCACTCACCATGTTTTCTGTTAAATGATTTCTAGCACCTGAAGGTTTATTTTCAAAGACAATGAGCAAGTAATTGCTTAAATAAATAATTAATTTTGTTGGTCGTGGTTTGTCTCACATTAGAAATGCAAAGGGATGCATAATCAAAGGTGTTTACAAAAGCTGCTGTTGTCAATACTACAAGAAAGGTAATTCTGTTTTATTTACATAATTACATAAAATGACAACTGATAATAACTCTGTTTACATGGCTGAGGCATTTAATTTGTACATATTTTGGATGCCCACAGAAAATTGTGAAATCAACCAGCTAAAGAATATCTTTTATCTGAAAATGACTTGTTTCCTGTCCAGCTTAATTTACTAACTAAAAGTGCTATATGCCAGTAAAGGAGTAAGCCTAACACCAACGTTCAGAATACAGAATTGGAAGCCACCGTTACTCGATTGATTAAAAGATCTTATAATAATAGTAATAATAATAATGACACTACAATGTGTTGAATTTATTCATTGTGCTCTATGATGGCGTTCTTAAAAACAGAGCAAATACAACCACATAGGTCCATTGTTCCTAATACAACCCACAGGAGCGTTTCCTAAATCAGTGCCGCTATCGGTGGCAGGAGATCAACACATCCTCACGCTAAATGAGTAACCATAGCAACATGGATGCAGTCAAAGCCTCCGTGTTTGCAACACTTAAACAAGCTAAGTTAGCTAACATCTTATTTGCACACTTCACTAAATGTAGTCCTTCAGAACACCAGGTGGCGACTGTAACACACAGAACTGCCCCTCTGAACTTACTGGTATCACTGCGCCTCACATCCCATTTGCTGTTAAACTAAACGCTCCTTCAGGCTGCGTCCATCTGACAAAACTGTACACATGGATCATCATTTCTTCATGGAAAAACTGATTAACGGTACGCAATGTCATTGACTTCTGAATCTCTCTGGGTGACAGCTGAGCCGAAGTTGCCTGATATCAGACAGAGAAGTCTGTTTCCATCTTCAGTCAACTCAACGCAGACGGATTCTAAAGTTCTGGACCAGAACCCTCTGGTGTTACCAGGGAAGCGTCAGACAGTTGCCTCCGCCGGAAACCTGATAATGGACACCTCGTCAGGCATTAACCCTTACCTAATAAGTAGCCTAGTTCAGGTGAAACTGTCTGTTCTACGTTCTAAATCAATGTGCTGCACCAGGAGAATTAAATCAAAAAGAAGATCAAAAAGATGAGATCAACACAAAAAAGACAATGAAATGGACAGTTAATACACAGAGAGACTTCCTTGCACAAAAATAAATGGACTCCAACTTTGAAAACTACACCGCTGATGCTCTGAATGAGATCCTGCAGGGGTTTATATAACGCTGTCACATAAGTGATTATCTCACATCCCATACACTATTCAATAGCATGCACATTTGACAGTTCTGGCCTCCCTGTCATCCATTAATTCCTGATAATGGATGCCTCGTCAGGTATTAACCCTTATGTATGGGTTATAATAAGGTGCTTGTACAAACGAGCGGTCTCTAATTTACAGCCCACAAGCCTTGTGAAGCTAATTTGAGTGTTTTTGCAACCTGTGTTTATTTGCCATAAGCAGCCAATGCATCATCTGTACAAATGTTAGCTGTAACCAGGTAACAACACAATGTATGCGTGCATCTGGAGGAAAGTGAGAAGAAAACCTGCCTAAGAGTTTATCATCTCAAAGACTGTGTGCTCATTCTGTTCCAGCTGAAAAGAAAAGAAAAAAGCCTCAATCTGGCCCGTCCTTGATGATGCAGTCCTTTGTGGATCCTGGTAGATTTGAACCAGAGCAAGAGACATGCATGTGACCTACATGTAAAGTCCATGTGACCTCGTGCTTCCAGAGGAGCGTGTCATGCGAGAGGTCTCTTCCCTGCGGTCCAAAGGGCTGTCCATGTGACACGTGATGCCAAGCGGTCACACGTCAAGCTGATTGCACATCGGATGCGTGAAAAACTGCAGGCATAGTAAGAAAATGGCAAAGGTGTGTCGTGCTCTTCCCTGCAGCCCTGACACCGGCACTTTGGGCTTGTCCTACCGATGAACCAAACCATCTCAGAAAAACAGGCGGGAGGGGAGGGTGGTGGGGGTATCGATTGTACACTCAGACTGCTTCGGTATCCCTTTGTCGACAGAGCCCAGACAGAGGGATTTAGAGAAGCCTGTGTTTGAAGTGTGTTTGCATGGTAAATCACAGCAGGCCACCTGCTTTAGTATCCTTTACTTATTTTATTTCACAGGTCTGTGAGCCACTTCACAGCGAGACTAACTTCCCTCCAAAGACATTCAGCACAGATGACCTGCACTGTGCACACACCAGGGCCGTTAATAGCTTTTTTTGGGGCCCTATGCAAAATGGCTCCTATTTTTACTATAGTCTTGTGTAGCCAGACCTATCTCCACAGTCTCGTCGTCGTCGTCGTCGTCGTTGCCCGTATAGTGAAAAGACTTTCTGAATGGGAACACGGACTTCCTGTTTGTCTCTGGGCAGATTTCACGGAAAGGAAGTATTAGGGTGAAACTATGGTGGGGGGATCCCAAATCCTCTAAGGTGGTCCAGGAGCATGCATTTAACATTTAAATGTATCAATCAGGTTAAATGTAAGAGGAAAAGTGACTAGATGCTTGAAGAACTCTTAACATCTGTTTTTTTTCTCTCAATTTCAAATCAAACATCTCAAGCTGAGCACTGCAAGTTAAACCTACATTAAATGATAATGAATGGGAAACACTGGGGCTCCCATACATCAAGAAACTGTGCAGGATTTAACAAATCTGCATTATAATGTCTCCCAAATGAGCATAAATGAGATGGATGCTGCATATTCCTTAACATGATTATTTTAATTGCTAGGGGAAAAAAAAGTGTTCTTAATGAATCAAAACATGTGTTGAATGACAGAGCGCTCATTTTAATTTCTAAAAAAAAAAGGCCTAAAATGGCAGCTTGGGGGCCCATGGGTGGCTTTAGGGGCCCAGTGCAACCGCATAGTCCGCATATAGCAAGAAACGGCTCTGGCACACACACACATATGCACACACATTTTCCCAAGCGGTTTATCATTTCTCAATGTCATTTTTAATGAATGTGAGACCACATCAAGTCATATCCGTCTCAAATCATAAACCTCCATAATAAGTTAGAATAGATCGTTCATGGTAGTACGGCTTTGCTCTGCCTGTTACCAGCTCTGTAATTATAATATATTGGACAATCCATCTGAATTATATGCTTCAACCCCTGCCCAGTAACAGCTGAATATTTTTGTCCTTATGTGAAGCATATAGTAAATATATCCAGTTACAGATCTAAAAGTCCAAAGTGGTCTGCCAAAAACACTTTTAACTGCTCTGTTGTCCAAATATGATCACTGATAAATTGCTACATTGACATGTTTATTTAACATAATAGGCTATTTTGAAGGTGAAAGCAAAAAGCAACAATGGGAGCAGGAAGATTACAATGAATAACAACTCTATTATGTCCCTTGTCCTCTATCTCTGGTTTTCCTTCTTCTCTCTATAATCTCATTTCACAGGGGACCATGGCGAGGAGGAAAGGAAGTTTTCCCGCGGTATCACACAAGAGACTACTCTTCCACGGGAGGAAAAATGAAGCGAATAAATAAAGAGAAAATCGAATTCCTTCAGCCGTTGCAGGAGTGCCAGCCAATGAATCAGCAGAATAAATTCTCTCCAGAGATAAACAAACATGATATTTCAGCTGGGAGCTACGGGACGGAAGGACCGCTGTCGCTCTCGTAAAGTTCAGAGCGCTCCGGACCGTAAAAAGGAGCCGCCTTCTCAATCAGGAAAGCCTCTGGCAGGGGAGGCCTTTACAGCTGGAGCTATGTGATGAAAACTCACACACACACATGCCCTCGAGCAGGACTTTAACACCACAGATATATAGCCTCATATAGAAAGCCATTAAAGTGGGATTTTGAAGCACAAGTGTCTCCCAACACACTGTCAACACACTAAGTGCTCATAGGCTTGATTTACACACCTATGTGCTATACACTGTACCTGGATGCTGTAATAATAAAACACAGGGTTGTATCTTGATTGGAGAGACATGCAAAAAACCTTGAACTATGAACCTTTTACTGGCTTAATTTCGGATTTCCGTACGCATCCTTTAGCTGTTTTTATGGATATATAAGCTTGATGCCCTTTGGTGATCAACCCATACATCAGTGTGAGTATGGACACATTTGTGGTTTCCATGTAGTGCCTCAGAGATGATAACAAGACAACAGTGACAGCCAGACTCAACATTTATGCTGTTGACTTTAAAGGTCAAAGTCTTGTGCATGTTCCCTTGCCTTTGTCACACCTTCAGGCAGAGGCACGAACTGCGGATGTGAGAGAGCCACTCATGTGAAGTGAGACTTGAAAAGCGAAAGCTGGAGGCTGTGTGGAATAAGCAGTTGAGGACTCTTTTGGGGGGGAAAACAAACATGTATATTCATGTGGCTTTCTAATTCAAAAGACAAGGTTTAACTAAATAAATTGGACTGGTGTTTGTGTGTTTGTACTTTTGAAAAAGACAGAAAATTAAATATGACGGGAGCAAAGCAGTAAGACAGGTAACGTAGTATTAAGACTGAGAACACCCAGGCGTGCGGGCAGGAGGAGTGGTGGATGGGTCAAACAAACACAGGACTTTCACCCAGGAGACCGCTGTTCGTGTCCCATTTGAAACTAAAAGTCAGCAATGAGTTATTTTAACTTGAAGTAACACATGTAACTATGTCACATTCTACATCACGTGCATATTTACGTCATGTACTTGTGCACCGAAATCCTTTCTTTAACCTAACCAAGTAGTTTTGTTGCCTAAACCTAACCAAGTTAGCCTGGCATCGCCAGACTAATTCACAAATGCATCTTAGTCTGGAACCTCTCAGTTCATTTTTCGAATTTCCAAGGGGCGTTATCAATGGTGCAGAGCAAAATGCCTCTGTACGAAATTGGATAGACCTACAACCAATCAGAGCAACGAAGCATGACCTACTACCAACTCAAACATTTCTCAAATCACAGCTAAACAGTACACTAAAATTTAGGCAAGAATTTTTAGGCAAGAAATAGGCAATACAGTAACAGAATCTTGATTCATATTTGATCAGCGCTGCCTAGTTTGACCATTTGATCTGAGTTTCGTGACCCTGGTGCGTTGCGCTGGATGAACACTCCGTAACTACATTCTAGCATGGCGCTCCTCTGTCAGTCATTGTCATAAACCCGCCCTATATCAGATATAAGCGGTTGCGATTGGATCGACTAAGTCCTGGGCTGCAGGAAATCTTTTTTGAATGGGAGAGGAGCCAGACATATCTGCCAGAGCAAATGAAACATGAGCTCAGCAGATAGGTCTGGGTCCGAGGTTATAACCAAGTTTTGGTGCCTAAATCTGTACTGTACTGTAACCAAAGTGCGACTGTTTCACAATGTTGACCACGTGTTTAAAAGTGCAACCATTGCATTTAGGTATGAGGACGTGTTGATCTCCTGCAACCAGTAGGGGCGCTAATTTAGAAAATGCTCGTATTAGAGGGTAGGAACAATCAACCTATGTGGTCATATGGTTGGGAGGACTTTTTGCATATGACACTGGATTTTTTATTGTATAGTTTTTTTTTTTTGCAGGAAGGGATGGACCATTTTTGCTTGTTTAGCAAAATATGTCTGAGTCAAACTTCTTGGCTGAGGTTTTGTCTCTCCTTAATTCATTGGATTGTTTCCAAACACACACCGAACTCTTGCCTTGACAGGTTAAATGGTGCTCGTAACATAGAGACGCATTACTTTGGCACAGAGAGAGTATTTTGGAGGAACAGCATGGCGAACTGCAGAACTGCTAGTCTCTTGTCTTGCTTCAAGGAAACAACACATAATTGGTCTCGGCACTTGTACTGTTAGTGCTGTATAACACTTGTATGGGGATGTCAGCTATCTTTGGAGATAAATGGATTCCTGTGGAAATAGAAAAGGGCAGACTGTGTAGTTAGTTTCTTTTTTTTTTCTGTGTAATTACAATCATGACATTTTTTTAAAGCATGTAGCAGCAAAATGGGCGTTTAAACAGGTTTTCACGTGCTGATGTTAACTGCTTATTTTCTGTGACTGCTTCTTTCTCACACTGTGCATTTCCATTTTCCAGTATTTAAGACCCGAAAGATGAAGGCTCCATCCCACCAGAGCATCTCACTCAAAATCGATAAGAGCCACCGACATTGTGAATGACTGAGCTATCATCCTTCACTATTTATAGCGTGTGATGCTCTGTGAACCGTGAAATTAATAAATAGCATGCTCAGTAATTGCCTGGAAACCAAGTGCTGTGGCAAAGTGAGGTATAAAATCAGTGGCATCAGATGGGGTTTCTAATAAGTTGTCACATTATTGTCAATGACCTTCAAGCAATTAAAACAGTAGAGGAGTAAAAGAGAGACTGAGAGAGGTGGGGGGTGAGGTGGGTAGAATAAGGAGGAGGGGTTAAGAGCAGTTGAATTGATGGGAGTACAGGAGAACTCTATTAGGATAGTAGGATCTTCATTAAAAGGTACTGACTGAGAGCGGGAGAATGCTCCGAAGAGCAGCAGGTTTTCCAACGGCCCAGTTTAAGCAATATTTTGCTTAATCTGATGCCGGTGACAGAGATCCTTATAAAATCAAAAGCGGCTCCATTCAACCAAACGTCAGGGGGTTAGGAAGGAAAGCAGTTTGCTCGATGAGCTTGATGAGCACTGCTGCTGGTTTAAGGTACTATTTTGTAGAGCTAGGCTGAAAAAAGAAAACTGTACTTGTGCACATAAAAGGGAGGATTTTACACAGCATACAATGCAGCTACCAACACTTGGATGATTTTACAAGCGCATATTATCAGCAAGCAGACAGCAGAAGTAGCCTAATAAAACATAAAATGCATATACTGTGTGTTCACACTACACTAACAATGAGGTCACACTCGTCTCCAAATGTGATTTGGGTGATGCGTTCTGGGTTTTCACCCTTTATTTTTTGCCGTCTGACTGTTATTAGATCACCTGAAATGGTTTTTAATGCCTGAGTGTCTGAGCAGGGTCATACTGACATGAGCACAGCAACACTGTAAACCACAGCCACACACTGTTTTCTATGGAATCAACTGTTCCAGCTCATCACACTTACCGGGATGCTCATTAGTACATCATGTAAAGCCTGGCACTAAACTTTAAACATCCCCGAATGCCAACAGCTTTCAGGATGAAACAGCCACAGTAATAGCGACTTTCATGTCATAGCAATCAACAGTTTGTAAGCAAATTAGGCACTGAATGACAAAATGACAAAACTTTGCACTGACACCTTGCAGTGTGGGCAGCAATTTGGGCACTAAATGAAAAATACAACATAAAATAGACAGCAAGATATTAGTCAAGTAAGTAAAAAAAGGTTACATAATTCCCAAATGTTGTTCTTAGTTGTTATTAGTAATCAGAGTGCTAAGGGTGTTTTAACAACTCATGATGGGACTGAAATGGAGGTTTCTCAAATGCCATCTCTGTCTGAGAGAATGCTGCTGACATGATTCCTTGGATGTACAGTTTGCACAAGGTTACTCAATGTATTCTTTCTGCATGAGCTTCATAGGAACATACATATGAGACTGCCCTCTAATGGCCGTAGTTATTATGACTGGAGCAAAGCAGAAAGTCATGTAAAGTATGGGTGGGAGGGGTGGTGGTCTGGTGGATGACATAATTATGTCATGTACTTAAGTGAAGTAACATAACAAACATACTGATTTTAACCCAAACCACGATCAAGTAGTATTGTATAAGTAACTGGAAGCCAGTGTAAATATTTAGGAACAGGAGTAATGTCCTCATTTCTCTTGGTTCTTGTTAGAACGCTGACAGCAGCGTTCTGAATGAGCTGAAGTTGTCTAACAGTCTTTTGGGGAAGACAAGAGACGGTGCATGAATGAGTTTCTCTAAATTAATGTCTGGATGTGGCTGCCGAAGCTCAGATCTGAGTCTAAAACACCAAGATTTCTAACTTGGGTCTTTATAGGTCTGGAATCAAGCTGAGCAATAATGTTGATTCCTTCCTTGCATGTTACTAAATATGATGATTTTAGTCTAAGTAGCCATAGTTACTTGGTGAAAGAGCTAACTACATCTGAGTGTGGTCTGCATAGCTGTGAGCAACATTATTTTCATGTATGATTTGACGTAGAGGGAGCATATATGTACAGGTTGAATAATAGCGGCCCAAGAATCGAACCCTGGGGGACTCCACATGCCATAGTTATGCACTCAGATTTATGATCACCAGTCACTATATAGCTCCTGCCTTTGAGGTATGATCTGAATCAACTGAGGACTGTGCAAGATAATCCCACTTTTCCAGTCTGTCAAGAAGTATTTTTATGGTCCACAGTATCAAAGCCTGCACTAAAATCAAGCAGCACCAAAGCTGATGTTTTACCTGAATCACTATTCAGATGGATGAATGTCTCAGTCTCAGTGCAGTGATGTGGTCTGAAGGCAGATTGATATATGTCCAAAAGTCCATGTATATTTAAAAAGTTATTGAGTGTAATCAAAACAGCTTTCACAATATTTTCCCAATAAAGCTGGAGGATTAGAGATGGGTCTGTAATTATTCAATATTGAATGATCCAGGTTGCCTTTCTTTAGAAGGGGCTTAACAACTGCAGTTCTCAGTGATTTTGGAAAAATGCCTGATAGGAGTGAGCCATTGACAATTTTAAGCACATCCATTTCCAAGCAAATGAAAACATTTTTGAAAAAGCTGGTTGGCAGGGTGTCAAAACAGCAGGTGGATGAATCAAGATGCCTCAATACATCCTCCAGAATTTTAGTATTGATAGCATTGAATGCTGACAATCTAGCCAAATGGTGTCTGTGTGACTGCAGCATTCCTCCGGTTCATGGCCAGTCTGATGTTTTCATTAGCAGAAAAATATGCTAACTCATTACACTGTGAAAATCAGGGGATAACCATGGTGTGCATTAGTTAGCTTTTCAATGATGACTGAGTAGAGTACATTTTCTTTCTATTTCCTACAAAGACAGGAATCATGAAAGCTAGTGGAACACTGGGTCCTGACTTGTCCTGGGAACATTTGCGAGTGCCATCATGAATTCAGCTACCTGAGGAAAAACACCACAGAGAGAAAAATCTGCTTTACTCGAGTTCATTGCCGGAGCACATCCTTCTGTCTGGAATGAACAAGAAACCTCTCACTCATTAATTAGTCAACCTCTCTACCTGTGGGCCAGCCTGCCATACTCCGCTGTGATTGATGGAACAAGAACAAAGGAATGGGACCATGATTACTGATGAGGATTATAAATACATTTCAATTAATAAAACCTCCCATTGGTAATTGTCGTACAGCTTTTGCAGGTAGTGTAGGTGTGTCACTGGTGAATATTGGGATTTCTGTGCAATACAGTGAGAGATAGCAGCAGTGGTACAGGAATAGAACAACAGCAATCTCCAGTGCTATTCTAGGTGAATGAACAGAGAAATAGAGAAATTGAGGGAGGAAGAGGCAGAAACAAAGTGAGCGAGGGCGGATGGAGAGAGAAAGAAAGACGAGGGTGGATATCGCCCAGTGCTCTTTAATAACCAGGGCAGCGGAGGTTCAGGAACCAGACATGAGCAACCCAGTGGACACTAGAAGAAGGGCAATGGGGTCACGCGGCACAGAGGGGAAAGACATACAGCATCACACCCACAGGAGATTGATGTGTTTCCCAGCAATCTACAAGCCCATAAAAAAGGCCATGGTCTGTGGGCAAGCTTAAAAACCAACCAGGGAATTGGTGGACAAAAGTTCATCTGGCACTGTCATAACACTGCAGCATGACAACATAACCCAATAACATCAACAGCTTCCCAGGTAGGGCAGCTTTTTTTCTACTCAAGTGCAACATATGAAAGCTAAAATGTTTATTTGATTTACAGTGGATGTATTTATAGTAGATGTGTATTTGCAACATAAACTGACTCGTGCTGAAAAAAAAAATTAAACATTCTGTCACCTTGATGTTCTCTGTTGTATTCAAAGCTGCCCTCTGTGGACATGCTGTCAAAATAAATAATCCTTTACACATTGTGTCCACGGGTCTGGCCTTGAAGTGTTACTTGAGTTTCCTGCACTGCTATTGGTCACACAATGGTCCCTGCTCAGTCATTGGCTAGCTTAACAAACTACTTTTCCAGCTATTTTTTTTTTGGTTGAATTCTTATTGATTTGCTCAGCAGTTCCTTTCTAAAAATGAATTCAGTTTATCTCTCTTTATCAAAGTCGACTGCCAGCCTATTCCCAGCCCACCTCCAGCCACTGGGAGTTTGTGTGTTTCGGCAATGTTAGGAAAACATTGTGATTTGGGTTAAATAAGGATGTCTGTTACGTAATTTAACATACATGTGCAAGTTAACGTAATAATAATATAAACATAAATAACCAAAATCAGTTAAAATAACTTGTTGCACGTTGAACACGAACACCGGTCTCCTGGGTCAAAGTCCTGTGTTTGTTGGACCCACCCACCTCCACTCACTCCTGCCCTAAACGGACATTCAGAGTCTTTATAATGGATCTCCTCACTTCCGGAGCTGTTGCACTGAGCGTCTAATATTGACACGGATGGAAAGTTCTGTATTTAAAATTTCACTTAAGTACAATTACGGAAGCATTATCAGCAAAAGATTATCATTATGCAGCAGAGTGGCGCCTGTGTTTTATTACACATTTTATTATTGGATTATTTAATGAATAACCTATTATTGGGGCAGTTTAATCCTAACAATTCATTATATTTGATAAGATGATTATATGTCTTGCTGAATCTTAAGTAACTAGCAACTTAACTAGTAGATTACTGGAGTCAATTTAATCAGTTACTTTCCACCACTGCCACCTAACATTAATTATTTGAAAATGTGAGTATTTGGAAATTTACATGGCATGCAAAACTGACGCCAGAGGTGGTCAGCATTGGAAAACCATTGTAGCCACAGTGACCGCGCAGCTTCACTTCTCCAAGGAGCAAATCACAAACTTATTACAGCCACCTTTCAAGAGGAAAGGTGTTTCATACTCAAAAGACTTCATCTTCAAAGAACCCCAGCTGACTCTTTGACACCTACTTGTGTGTAGAATGTTGCAAAACCTAAGGTAATTCTCAGTATTTCAAAGCAGCATTTCTGACGACACACTGAGTACATACTATAACCTCCCCAAGGACACCACATTCGCATACAGGTCTGAATCTGAATACACAGCGGTACAGGCTTTATTATAACTCAAGCAGCGTAAAATGTCTCTATTGGATTATAAGGGCCAAAGTATCTCCCACCAGGTCTCTGTGTCTTCCTCTTGACAAAGCCACTACATTGTCTTTTAGAGTTGCATTGGAAGATCAAAGAGCATTTTGAACAGTGGCGCCTTGTTTCAGAGCAGTGAGGATGGTTGCATGAGCATCTTCAAAGGAGGACAAGTTTTATTAATCACTGCACTGTCTAAGTCAACACTGAAGTGAAAGGAATACATTTAAAGCTTAACAGTGATGAGTGAAACATTGGCACCCAAGCTTTGATTATGCAATGTTCACAGGAAAACATGTAAACCCCCCCAACAAATGTTTGAAGTGAATGAAAAGCATTCAATTGCATTTTAAAGGTCCCATATTATGCTCATTTTCAGTTTCATAATTGTATTTTGGGTTTCCATTAGAACACGTTTACATGCTTTAGCCACTGTCAGTCAAAGCTGATGCTGCCTGGAGCTGGAAAAAAGCAATGATATTTGAAATTGGTGCAGGAGAAAATTGGGCAGACAGGATGCGGTTGCTCCCATCGCACTTCAGTTTACATTCCTACAACACCCAGGGTGCTTTGCTCCTTTCGAAAGGCACTCCCCAGCCCAACACCCAGGGTGTGGTTGTTACCTAGGAGTTTTACTATACTTACAAACAAAAAACAGATCGTCATGGTGACCAGCTGTGCCGTACCGGCTTGCAAGGAGAGTGAGAGGAAAAGGGAATCTGGTGTGAAGTATTACCGTTTTCCAGTCAAGGAGGAAAAGCGTTGCAAACAATGGCTCAGAGTGGGAAATAATCCCAAATACGATGAAAATACACCGGTGGATCGTCTAAAAAAACCTTCGGATATGTAGTCTACATTTCACAACAGACTGTTATGGACAAAATATGACCAAACTTATGGGAGGCGAGGGAGAGAGGAAATTAAACCCCCCGTTGTCCCATCAATTAATTTGGGCACAAAACACGACGAGGAACAGGATTTTCAGAATCCTGAAATAGGTTTCCAGCACACCTCGGTCCATATGTGGTGCAAAACATTTGTGATTAGTTCCTCCATAATTTGTATTTCCTCTATGCTATACTCGAATAGATAGCAGTTTATTTTTTTAACAAACAGGTCTGCGTGATCTCTCCTTCATCTGTGTTTAAAGTTTCATTTTTGCTTGTCAGCAGTCAAGTCAGGCTACCGATGATGAAAACCCAACATTTTCTGATTTTGCTACTTCACAATAAAAGCTTATGAATAACAAAATAACAGGGGACTTCTATTGTGAAGAATAAATAGGAATGTGTTTACCCTCAAATTCTCAGAGCTTTATCAACGGCTGGGGTACAGCGTCTCAGATGTGGAAATCTCACTTTTTATAATATGGGACCTTTAAATGCCTAATAAATAAGACTGAGGCAACATTCAGCATCAGCTCTGCTCATTGTGTTCTTATGAAGAGCTTTTATTCTTCAGTGTGCACGTGCACCTGTCTCCACTCAAAAAGAGTGCATCTTGAACCCATTCTGTGCTGCAGCGTTATTCCCATGATGCTTTTTTCATGCTCCAACTGCTCTGACAACCTGGCTGGAGCCGGAGGACATTTTTGATTCAACACCACCTCTAGTGGACTGAGTCGGTATTCCCAGAGATGCCATAAACGCCTGCAGTACAGTCCGGAGCAGATGCTGCAGTGAAAAAAATGTTCATTATCTATATCTCCCAAACACTCATTGATGCCCATATTGAGCTGCTCTCATACAGGAGAGTTCAACTCTTATCCGGGTAATGTGGTTAATCAATTACAAGTCCTCGTCCCCTGAGGGTATTCACATTAACTTGAGTATAGGTTTTCACTTAGAGTGGATCAGTGATCTCGGCAGTGGCTTCCCCCTCCAGACTTCTTTCATTATCTAAAATGAGAGCATATTGAAGGGGAGCAACCAAGGTGGAGCAGGTTAGCCGTGTGGTGGGGAGATTTGTGTGAGTGGGTCACATTCACGTCTCCTGCCACACCTCAGCGCTGAGGTCTCTGCATATCCATCAAATGATATTATCCATCACCATCAGCTCTCTGCTGATAAAGAAAAATGACACGAGCTGCATTTGGAGAATATAAAAAAAAAAGAGTGACTCAGACAACTAAAGTGTTCAGTCAGTGTCAGAAAAAAATCAAATCATTGCAGCTCCTCGATCCTCCCCCACTGCAGTCTTGGTTTAGAGGAATCTATTGAAAACCTCACATAATTCCCCGCATTCAGTCTCATCCATACAAATCTGGTCATTCTCTCTCGCACAATATTCTATTCAGTGTTTTCTCTGTTAAGTCTCTGTGCCTGGCCTCGCTCTCTGTCTCTGGTCTGTTGCAGTCATCCTTTACAGGACTTCCTCCTGTTCTCTCAGCCAGACCTTGTCTTCTGTTCAATTCTCTATTTTCACAACAACTGATAAAAAAAAGGCTTCAAATGAATAAAGCACAACAAAGACAAATCAAACCGGTTCAAGGATGATCAGAAGGCCTCATCAATCATGTTTCAATTATGACAGCAGATGTTAAGGAACTGGTTACTGTGCATCAAATATATTCTGCAGAAAAGAAGTGCAGAGGTGAGGCAAAAAACAATCAAATTTGAATTAATGTGAGATGTATGCCCCGAGGTTTGCATTTAAGGGTTAATATGTACCCTGTCATAATGCCATAATTCATTTTTGAATAGTTTGGGAACATTTTCTGCATTATGGGTACAGCAAATTAGCTTCTTTGTATTATTCTGTGCTGAAACCTATTACTATTTCCTGCTTAAACAACTCAAGCTTCTCATTCTTTATTATAAGCCTTGGGAATAATTTGAGTTATAATGGATTGTAGAAAGTAGAAAGAATATCTTGGTACTTAAAGGGAAAGTTTGACATCTTGGATACTACACTTTCTTACGGAGAGTTAGACAACAGGATTGATACCACCACAAGTTTTAAAAAACTCTACTGCAAGAAAAAAGTCCTGCATTTAAAACAACTCATAGATATCCGAAACATGACAAGGAGTCACAACTACACACTGGTTTTAGAGTCACGAGCCAAAAAGCTTGAGAAATACTACTGGTTTAATCTTTGCATTGTATTTTCTAACCATATCATGTTTCTTTATGTAATGTCAAACTTACTAAAAAAAAAAAAAAACTAAACTAAAAAATAAGATTATTTTGGGGCTTTTCTTTGCCTTTATTCAATTGTACAACTGAAGAAAAGTAAAAAGTAGAGCAGACTGCAAACTACGGCTGGGTACTTGGCAGCAGGTAAAGCTAAAGCTAAATGATGGCTGCATGTAAAGACACAGCAAAGTTAGCCTGTTAGCCCGCTAACACAGTTAGCCTGCAGCTGTAGGCCACTGCTGGAGAATCACAATCACAATCAGAATTGTTTTTATTGCCAAGTATACAAGTAAACAAGGAATTTGTTTTCAGAGATGATGGAGAAACACACTGTAAAATCCTCCTGCGTCCCTGAAGTCACCGTGTCGGTGTGGCAACATTTGGTTCCGTGAGTTATAAAAACAAACATCGGACATGTGCGGGCACTGACCACAGACGGAACTTAACGGTGCATTCAGTTGCCCCTCGTTAATTCGTGGTGCATTCAGGTAAACTTGTGAGCTCAGAGAAACTCAAGCTGTTCTTGTAAAGAACCCTTCTGCCATCAGTTTTGTTCCCAATTGACTGGTGATATAAGTTGTTTACATTTTAAATAAATTATTTAAATTTGATCATGTGGCCTTAATGTGATACATAAGTTAGTTACACAGTTAGGTCTACATCACACTTGATACCATGTAACCATGTATCTTTTTAAAAGTGTCATTTTGGCACCAGTATAGAATAAAACCCTTAGTACTCAGTATCGGTACTCTGTATCAGCAAGTACCAAAATGTAAGTACTTGTACTTGGTCTGAAAAAAAGTGGTATCGGTACATCCCTAACTCATGCAGTCAATGCCAAGAGAGCAGGTGGGATTCATAATTACGCCCAGCAGCTGGATAACTTATCTAAGCATAAAGACTGGAAGCAGGGGGAAACAGCTAGCCACTTTATATCTCTAAAAAATGTAATACGCATTCTTGCCAAAAGATAGATGAGAAGATTGATACTACTTTCATATTTGTATGCTAAATAAGAAGCTGGAGCCAGGAGACCATTAGCTTAGCATAAATAGTGGTAGCTGAGGGTAACAGCTATACCCTGCTCTGCCCATACATTCTAAAATGTCACACTATCCCATTAAAATCTATTTAATGTCACCAATATGTACTGTATAAAGCGCTTTCAAGGCTGAAAATCTGTGAGGGCAGGTGAAACACCCATAACCCTCTATCTACCCAAGGATATCTGGCGATACATCAGATCCTGTGTATTTGTAAAAGGGATGAAACAGTACAGAACAAAGAAAAGTGCCCTACTGTTCACTTCCTTGCCTCCCCACTGCCTGAATCTCATCTGTCCTCCAGCCTCCATCCTCCGATCCCCTTTCCATCACCGGCTCTCTGTACCAGTCTGTTCCCCTTCCAACACTCCATCACAGCAGCATGGAGCCCTGGAGATGTCTCCCTGCTAAGGAGTGATGTAGTGGGCTACGCTAACAGACCCTCTCGGCCACTATTATTAACCAGGCCCAGCCCTCATTTCTCACGGCCTACAGAAACACACACACACACACACACACACACACACACACACACACACACACACACACAAACACACAAAAAGACCAGAAAAAGACACACACCCAC